>SNQJ01S0023561.1:60391-81919 GCA_010110895.2 Picea sitchensis | reverse complement strand
ATGCTCTGATACCAAATTGACCTAAAAATGAAGAAGACTTGAAAAACTTGAAATTTATTGCAAGTGAATGTTATGTGTTTAAAGCAAAAGGATCAGTTTGCAACACATAAATTAAAGGATTACTTATGAAAATTACACATAGAAAACAACATAATCATTGAACATAAACACATAAACACATAAGCACAACAATTGATAAAGGAGTTCACCCCTCTCTTGGGCTACATCTCCTGGTCCAGCTTCCAATGGATCATTATTATTAATTTCTCAAAAGTTCTCAAAAACATGTCTTACAATGCTCAAACTAACAAACCGACTGCTCCAATGGCTTCAAAGTGTCCCAAAACCCCTGTCTGGGCTCTTTCGGCACCTCAATCGGTTGAAAAATGAAGAAGTTAGGCCTCCTGGAAGTCCCCCTCTTCAAGCTTGTTGTCTCTGCATCTACAAAACACACCCTTTTTGAATGAACCTGGCTCACACACATTTTAAAGCGTGAAAACCTAGTACCGGGCGCAACCGCGCCAACGGTGCAAACAGTAGAATGGTTAAGGGCGTGCCAGCCCCTAACCGCCTAGGCACCTGGGCATATGGCGCATAGGACCGCGCGCTATGGTGAAAAAGTGGTTAACGATTATAAAACTGTGTAACTCCCTCCGCTCCAGGTCACGGGCATATGGCATAAGGTATATGACCATGGGTTATGTTAATCCTCATGCACCAACCGTTACAACCCCGCACAATAGGTATGGTCATATGTGTTGATACAAAGCACCGTGGGCCGGGGCTAAGCCCCAGCCCGACCCCCCGCCAACGGTCACAACAGGTAAATTCAAATACATTAAAACTTGTATATATAACAAGCAATAACCCGTGGCCCAATGGTCGCGCGGTCGTGCGAAGGTGCTATGCTGTGGGGGGAGGTCTGGGGGTCGAACCCCACGGACTCCCATAACATTTTTACATACAACCAAAAAAACCAAACAATGAGTGACACATGGCGCCCATGGATTGGGCCACGTGTCCTCATACCATTTGCCATCCAACTGACACGTGTCGCTCCCAGATTTGACAATTGCCAACCAATCAACATCTGCCACGTCACCACTGTATGGTCATACGGTCTTGCCACGTCAGACCGTACAGACTGTACGGACTGGTACAGTGAGCATCAAAAACAATTTTGCCTGTTTGGCTTGACGAACAGATCACGATATCTTCTCCATACGGAGTCCATTTGACAAAGTAAATATACCGCCGGAATCAGGAAGACGAGACGGACGCAATGGCACTATTTTCGTCGCATTCCGATCACTTTGAAATTTGAGCAAAATTTGATCCCCTGATCATTCTACAATGATTTCATAGTCCATGTCTTTAATTTATAGAGCCTTTTGGTATCCATTCTAAGATAAATTTGTATGTTGTGTAGAAACTTAAACCTCAAATTTTTTAGGGTCATTAATTAAAATGATAGTTTGTCGACCTAACTCCACGGGAAAGGCATAAATGATTCCTTGAGGCTTAAACATGTGGACATCAAATGCCTTCAACATGGTGTTAGATTGCACAAGCTCCAGGGAATCGATATCTCTCCAACATGACATAGACATAATACAAGTGGAGGCCCCTTCAACAAAAACAATTTTGAAGATATTCGTCCCATGCGAGACTACTTGAATTTGAAAAGAAATTTGGTGGGGGCGTCTAGCTTAAATTTGGTCCATGTCAAATGTAATTACACTAGTATATGAAGGGTACATCCCTCCTATAGATGAAAATGATGCTCTTTGTTGCATTGGGAAACATATAAGGACTTTGAGGGCCGACATGGCACATGGTGTCTGGGTTAAATCTTCCACAATACTATAATTATGGGCAACCCGTGCATTGGGATTATGCGTAGACCTAGGAAGCACACACTTTGGTGGGAAAATCATTGTGTCAAGTGATGGATCTTCAATATGGAGAGGTCCAACAGGCTGGGAACTAGACATAGGGTCCTTATTCGAAAAACTTCTCTCTTCAACATGTACTTTCTTCAATAGTCTAAAGGATGGCGATTGAATGGGCGATACTTTCTAGGAGGGCATCTTCAGACCTCCAAGTACTTTCTTCAATAGTCTAAAGCTACCCAAACGCATTTTTCTCTGACGTCACTCTCCACATTGAGATTCCTTTACCTAAGTCCTTGCAATCTTAATTGAGGGAAACCCCCTTAAGTCGGAGGAAAGTTGGCTTGAAGTGAAAGATGGTTGGATAGGTGGCAGAGGCCTTCCCTCTAAGTTAAGCATGATTGCATTTGAGATTTCGAACTTTATCTTAACAATTACGAGTTCGTGTGATAACACACCTGAGACATATCCTATTGATCCTAAACCTCATTAGACAAGACCCAGTTTACCATTATAAGTTAGTCCTCCTCTTCAACCAACCTTGCCTAAGACCGATGATATAGATTTAAATATTGATATGGCTAGTATCTTAGAAAAGGATAATGTACCAGCCCTCTCAGTATTGATACTATATATATTTTTTTAAATACCTATAATACAGTCGCTATTGCGTCGTCTTTGAGTGTCACTCCCATAGCAACCATGTCAGAGATTATACCTCTTAACGTCTCTCTTGCCATGTCCAAGATGCCTCTCTTTCCACCTACAAGATGTCGCTCTTACCACCTCCAAGACAATGCTCTTGCCACCTCCAAGAGTTTTTCTCCCATAGCAACCACATCGGAGCTGATACCTCTTAATGTCGCTCTTTCCACCTCGAAGACGTCGGTCTTGCCACCTCCAAGACGTCTCTCTTGCCACCTCCAAGATGTCTCTCTTGCCACCTCCAAGTCGTCACTCTTTCCACCTCCAATACGTCAATCTTGCCACCTCCAAGACATCTCTCTTGCCACGTCCAAGATGTCTCACTTTCCACCTCCAAGATGTCTCTCTTGCCACCTCCAAGTTGTTTCTCTTTCCACCACCAAGACATCGCTCTTTCCACATCCAAGACGTTGGTCTTTCCATGTCCCAGATGTCAGGCTTACAACGTCTATATGGGGGTTGGACAGTCAAATCTGGGATGACATGTGTCTGCACGAAACGTCACAATAAATATGAAATCTATGTCATCAGACAAGTGATGTCATGTGAAATGACGTTTGAGGGGGTCTGTTGTTTTTCGTTCTCCCGGAAATATAAAATGGCAATTGCGTTGAACGCGTCGTCGGAATTTGACCCAAATGCACTAGTGACTCAAAACAATTCCTGATATGACTCATAGAAAAAGGGTTCTAATAGAAGAAAAAAAACCTTCTTCGATATTTTCCACAGAATGTCTGCGGATATGCTAACCAATAGCCTCATTGTTCTCTGAGTTTCGTATTAAGTGTCAGATAAAGGTCCAGATCTGCCTGATATGTAAATTTGAGTTGTTGGATGAAGGACTGGATTACACCTGATATGTAAATCTGAGTTGTTAGATGAAGTATCAGATTACACCTACGAACTAGCACTTGGCCTTAAACATCTCCTCGGGGGCCTTGGATACTTCATATTGACACTCAAACCATGAGCTATATTTTTGGAAAATTATTCCTTTGTCGCATTTCAATCACTTGGTAGTTAGTTGGACTTTGATCTCTATCCATTCATCAACATTTGTACTGAGCATTGAAATCTATGGTTCTTCATTTACATGCAACAAAGATATCTTGTGGGCTCTTCTGTTTCGTGGAACTTTATGTGTTGTGTTTCCTATGTGTTGTCGATTACTTGGTTGATATGATGGTCGGAGTTGTGACTTGGAATTTATGATTATAGCCTAGCTCTCGATCTTGGGTGTCCTCCAACATAGAATTTTGGCTACAAAGGACAACATTTACATAAACGAGCACATATATTGTTTTGTAAAGAACATTAAAACTCACATACATAGGTCTAGAGCTAGCCAAATCTAAAAAATTTAACGAACAATTTTATATAAAAAATTGTAAATTCAAACACCAAACCACTACTAAATAACATGGGTTGATCGACTTTAGTAAAATATGACAAATGCAAATTTGAGCGCTAATGCCTACCACTGGTAGAATTTTCCTACAACAATGGCTATCATGAATCCTTAAAAATGAGTAATTTTGAGGCTCTCTATGGTAGACAATGCAATATTCCAATCAGTTGGAACAACCCAATGGAAATAATTGCACTTGGGCTAGAAATGCTAAAGGAGTTGGAACATCAATTAGTTCAAATAAAGCAAAATCTAAAAGTGGCCCAGGATAGGAAGAAGAGATATACAGACATCAAAAGGACTCATAAAGAGTTCAAAGTAGAGGATCATGTGTATCTCTGAATTATACCCAGAAGAAGTTCCTTGAGGATGGGAACTTGTGCCAAGTTGGCACCTCAATTTTGTGGGCCCTTTGAAATTTTGGATAGAGTGGGATTTGTATCCTATAAACTAACATTTCCTCCCGCGGTGAAAATGCATAATTTTTTCCATTTTTCATTACTGAATAAATATGTACATGATTCTAATCATATAATTGATTGGTATGTGGTCTAGGTGGAACCAAAGGGAGAATTCTTGCCAAAGACACAATGCATACTAGACAGGAAAGAAATCTCACTTAGGAACAAAACCATTGCACAGGTCAAGGTGCAGTGGAAACACTTTGGTCCAGATGAAGCTACCTGGGAACTGGAGGATTCCATCAAACAAAAATACCTTTTTTTGTTCACTACTATATATAGAGTTTTTGCATCAGATAGAAAACCGAGGGCGGTGTTCCTTTAAGGGGGATGGGATTGTAACACCCATGTTTCCCTAGTCTGTAAATATAATTATTATTATGACGAAAACTATAGACATGCCTATTATGTTATTATTGAAAGGAAATGGACCTTTGATAAATTATGTAATATAAATATTTGGTTATTAATGCAACAGGGAGATGTTGAGCTACTGTTGAAGGGATGGCATAAATAGGTTACAATGTCATGAGAGGAATGGTGCAAGAGGGAAGATATTACTAGTTGAAATGACGCTTTCAAGCAGTGCCCTATCAATTTAAAATCAAATGAAGACCCTGAATTATCCTCATCCTAGAAAATTGATTACCAGTAAAGATGGTAGTCGGGTATCCTACTTCGAGAATCAATGAAGGATAGGAAGAAGTAACCCTTGGGAAGCGTCTAACATGACCCACAAGGTCTTGGACAAGAATACATGAAAAGAAAGGGACAAAGGAAAACAAGAGGGGGAACAAAGACACAGATAAAAAACATGGGGAAATCCTGAGCACTGGAGTAGAGAGAAGGAGAACTCTCTGGTGCAAGGAAAGGGAAAAACAAATTGCATAAGTAATACATGCTCCCTGGAAAAATTGTTGAAAAACCAATTATCCTCTCGTGGCATCGTATCATGGCTTGGGGTGGATGGTTGTAGTAGTGCATAGTACATACTTTCCTATGGTTGGGTGGAGAGTGGCACACCCTTCAATGGTTTCCAACAACTCCCAAGGTATAGATGAGTAACGTATTTAACCTACTGTGTATTGAACTGAAATAGATATGTGTGTGTGTGTGTGTGTGTGGTTGAATAGTCAAGATTGTGATTATGGATATTAATACCAGACTTGTGAGAATGATTGTGTATTTTGGAGATGATCTCATACTTGCATGAAATATATCTATTTGGATATCCTGGTGTTCTTGATTATAGACCATTGCGGTCTTTAGTAAATTAGTTGCTAGTTTATGCTTGTGACAATATTGCGTGATGTATATCTTTATACTAGATTGAGTATGTAACTAACTCAAAATCTCTATCATATAATAAGTTGAAAGACGACCCAACATCCCTGATGACTGTAAGTGTCGTTGTGGCTATATATGTGTGTGTGTGTGTGTGTGTGTAGGTTCACATGTGTGTCATCGTGATTGGATGCCTGCAACAAGGAAATCCTTGTGGGATAAGGCGATGAAATAGAGGCACCCTGGGTAGGAAATGGAATGCCTTGGACCCAGGCAAGAGCTCTCAAAAAATCAAAAGTAATGAAAAGGACAGGATAAAATCCTCGTGAAACTTGGCTAAGTCCTAGATCAGAATGTTAATCCTGAGAAAGAACCTTGTTTTTACTCCGAGGATTGTGACTGTTGATTTTTCATGGAGGTTAGATTTGGGCCCTTCATCAGTGTAGGGGAAGGATTAAATCCTGACCGTCGATTTGGAAAGATAATGGATCCTAATTGTTCATTGTAGGGTGTCATTCGGAGTAAGTTGCATAGATGAGATCTGACGAGGAAACTCCAAGGGGAGATTTGGGCCATTAATCAGAGCAAGGGTGAGAGTTGATCTCGACCATCAATCTAGCAATACATGTAGATCCAAGCCCCTCATCGAAAATGATGATTCTGGTTAAAAAATGGAGGCGAGCTCCGATAGGGAGACTTTGAGGTGAGATATGGACCCTTGATCGAAGTAGGGGAAAGATTAATTATTAGTCATTGATTCGTCACTAGGACCCCTCATATTCTTGGCGAGGGATAAGACCTTGTTTCACCCCATGAGGATCATAGTTGTTGATTTGGCATGGTGATGACATCTGCACCGTAGATCGATGCAAAGGAAAAAGATGGGATGAGATTTAATCTCAACCATCGATATGGTGAAACGAATATCTCTTATTCGTCGTCAGAAGAGGTTGCTCGGAATAAGGTCTGGAGATGAAATCTGATAGAGGAACTCCAAGTGAATATTTGGACCATTGATCTGTCGAGATCAAAGGAGCTCTGAGATGCAATCATGACCATTGATCCACCGAGATTGAAGGATCTCTGAGATGAGATCTAAGTTGTTGATCTGCCAAGATCAGAGGGACTCAATGTACGATATAGATCGTTGATATTTAGTTAAGGGCTCAATAGGATGACGTGGATGGTGACACATGTTGAGCATAGAAGGTGCCACGTGGCATAGTGATTTGGCACCTATAGGTGATAGTTTGTGGAAAATATGAATGCCACGTGTCAGGCGGCGATGGTGCCACATGTCATACAGAGATGGCATCATGTGTTAATATGATTTGGCACATGTAGGTCAAAATTTGATAATATTTGGGTCATTCATCAAATTTTGAAAGGTTGGCAAGGTTGTTTGTTGGAAAAAAATGATTAACAATGACAAAGGCATCGATGAGGTGATGAGAGTCGTTGATCAATGGTAGGTCAGAGTTAATCTCCACCATAGATTCCTGAAGAACCCTTATAAGTTATATAATGGGCGATAATGTCATGAGTGACGTGGCATGCTACCGGGACAACCAATTGGACCCTGGGTGACATGTGTCACCTATTGACATGTGTCACCAGAATGGTCCCGGAGGGCCAAGAGGCCCTTATGTATTTGATCATGACCTAAATCATTGGATCTTCCAGCCAAGATATCTTGACCATATGTTGGAAGAGGGTCGATGGAGGTCTAGAGATGGGTATAAGCCATCATTTATGATGAAAAAAGATCTCCAACGACGATTAAAGCTGGAGGGAAATGACAATCGTTGATCAGTGAGAAGGCGAGGTTGAATCTCAGTCGTGGATCCTAGTGGGTCCCACCCCTCTACCATAAGTAACATCAAAGAATGGATGTTAACTTCAATGCTAGTTAGTATCACCAATACTATTAGAGTCATTGGATGATCAGCGCAAGGAATTTCGGATCTAGAATAAACCCGACTAATGGATCGTCGTTGGAAATTTTGGTTGGGTTCATTTCTACCCATGGAAATAAAATCTCGACGACGATGACCTGAGGTTCTGTGGGATCATAATAATGGTTCAATGAACTGTGTGGCAAGTGCTACGATTGTTCTACATCGGATGACACTTGGGATAGGTAACCACGTGGAAATGAGATGGCACTTGGTCAATGAGGCCTGGGAACTTTGGAAGGCCATAATGTTTAACTTTGAGATCAGATTTGGGCATACTTATAGTCATTGGAAAGCTATGAGCAAGCAGGAGACGATGGAAGCCTCTAGAGGAGGCTTTGAGGTGATCGAGGAAAAGAAAAATTTTAATACCCCATCCCTTAAAGGTTACTTAGGGGGTTGGGTGTGTTACAAATCCAGGCCATGAACAAGCCTCCTTTTCTAAAGTTTACTCATTAAGAAAATCAAGAAGTGGAGGAGTGTGAAATTTATCTGGATCTGTATCTCTTGGCCTTACAATTTTATGTTCTCTATTCACACTGAACCAAATATTGTTGGTGTGCATGTTTAGGAAGTCATGTGGAATCCTCATTCATTTGGTGGAAAGGAAAAGTTCATTGTACCACTACAAGAAGGCAACAATGTTGAATGATGCATTGAGGGTGTCTGTTCATGCTTACCATGGCTCAAACCTCATAACTACTCAACTTTCTGGAGTCATTGTTAACTCCCTCCCCTTGTGCGGAATTAATTTCCACATGGTGAAGGTGATGAAGAGATAGTTGTATATGAATTACCCAGCCTTATCATGCACATATACAAAATCTTGTAACATCTCAATGAGTAAATACTTGCACCAGTTTAATGGTGCTCCCTATTTACAAAAGTCAACGAAAAATATGGCATCCATCATGCATTTCCCTTTTGTGTAGTTCTTCATTAATTTGTTGGTGATTAAGTAACAGGAACAAAAAACTTGTTCAACATTAATAAGGTTGATGAAAACATTGTGACCTCCTCATTTGGTACCAAACTTGCCATACAAAATGAGTTCACCTTTCTTCCTACAAGTTTATAGGAAGTTACAATGAGGTAAGTATTAAATTGTCATTAAGGGAGACACTGTGTAAATAATTCAACATTAACAACAGATATGACCAACCAACACGACAAAATCTAATCATTGATTTGGGTAATAAAGAGAACACGTACCAAGACATGTCTGATATGGCGGTGCACTCGAGAAATTAACTAAGATGTCGACGGTTAACTAGAAAAGTACTAACAACCTTTTTGACATAAATGAACTTTACTGACAGAGACTGAACGGAAATAGAAAGGTACTAATTGTATTTAATGAACAAAGCAACAATGACACGACAATGAATTAGACCTCAGAAACTACTAAGTGTAGAAAAGATTTGACACAGACACCCCTCGACCACAATGGTGTGATCCAGGTTGGAAAAAATGACAATGAAAAAATAGAATCTAGGACGAGCGACAGTTGGCCATGTCACAGATTTATCAATGAAAAAGGGGAAACAACAAAACAAAATAGAAACCCACCTACATTATTTAGTACATGTGACATGAATGCTACAAAACGTATTATTTTAATGAGTAGAGATGTAGGTCTTCAGAAGTGCGCCATTCACCCATCCAAGACGAAGAATACCATTTGGTTGTGCCAGTTTAACAACTCCAATTCCTGAATTTACACAACTCTAAAGGGTCTGAGCCAATGCATTTGTAACTTCTCTGGATGATTTTGATACTTGTTGTTATACAACAAAACTTGATAATCTTGGGAAAAAGTCTTGGTATTAATGTGCATGTCATGCTAAGCCTTGTATTTATCCTTCTCCACAGTCTTATGAAAATCAGCCATAAATATAGCTTCATCTAGTTCCAACATCTTTGCAACTCATTCCACAACGGATTCATCATTTGTCATATGAGTCACATGAGAAATGTATCAACTTGGAGTGATGAAATCGGTTGGGATGATTTCCTATTTACCATAGAACATTTGGAAAGGAGTATACTTATGTATTTTCTTTGTAATAATATTGTATTCCCATAACACAACTAGAACTCTCTCATCCCAGTGTTCCCAATTAGCACAACATACTGTTTTCGATCCTTTCTCCAAAATTTTGTTAAAATATTCCACTATATCGTTGGCTTGTGGATGATGTGGGATACTTTTGTGATGTTGAATCATGAACTATTGAGTGAGAGTGGCTATTGTATCACTGATGAAATGTTCACCTTGGTCACTGGTCAAAATCCTAGGACATCCAAATCGAGTAATGATATTCTAAAAAATGAACCTAGTTTATGTATCTGTAGAGAAATCCCTAACAGGTTCTGATTCATCCCAACATGTGAGATAGTCTGTAGCAGTGATGATATACATTTCCTTAGAGTTCTTGGATGGCATATTGATAGGCCCTATAAATTCAACTGCCCATTTCAAAAAATCGTGAAGATTTTGAATAAGATGTAAGGGAAACTCATCCCTGCGTGATGACTTACCAACCCTATGATGTACATCATATGCTCTAGAATAATCCTTAGCATATTTGAATACATTTGGCCACCATAATCTTGATTGAAGTATCTTCTCTGTTGTTTCCTTCCCTCCAACATGTCCTCCTGCAACTCCACTATAACATTCACAAAAGATCTCATGCCGCTCATGATTAAGTACGCATCTTCTTAGAATGTTTTTCAACCCCAACTTATATAATTGTCATGAGATGATAACCTGCAAAATGGCCCACCATGTGGTTCTTCTGAGTTGTAGAATATCCATTGGGCACGATACCAATAGTTAGAAATAATGAAATATAATTCAGATAATTAGGTATAGCCTCAATTTTAAAGATATATGCATCTGGGAGCTGGTCATCTACAATTATGTCACTTTATGCTAACTCTAGCTGTGATAAATGATCGGGACCAACATGTAATTTCCCTGGCTTGCCAGTGACCTCAAAGGAAAGTTATTGAAAAAGAAACAACCACCTACAAATCCTCCCTTCTAACACATGCTTATTGACCAGATATTTCAAAGCTGAATGGTTAGTAAAAAAAATAAAATGACCTCCTAAAAAATAGTGTCTAAACTTTTGCAGAGCATATACCATGGCCAAACCTTCCCTTTCAATGGTGGTGTAGTTGGCTCGGCCTATGAAATTTTTATATTAGCAAAATAAATAGGGTTATCTAGACTTCCTTCACCGGGTTGCACAAGGACCTCACCTAAAGAAATGCTAGAAGAATCGATGTGTACATGGAATACCATCTTCCAATCAGGATATATCAAAATAAGAGTAGTACTCATATTTTCATTGAGAATATTGAAAGCTTGATCACACTCGGGGTTTCAGCTGAAAACTTCATATTTCTTCAGCAACTTCTCCAATAGTTAGTTATGCTTGTGTAATTTTTGATAAACATGTGATAATACCCAGTATGACACAGAGTGGACCACGACTACTTAGAAGTCATAGGAGGAGGTATATTAAGCATCACATCAACCTTTGCAGGATCAACCAAAACCCCTTCCTTACATACAATATGTCCCAACAGATTTTTAAAAGGCACACAAAATATACATTTCTCCAGGTTTAGTGAGATCTGTAACTTCCTACAATATTCAAACATTAACCGTAGTAAACCTATGTTCTCCTTCAACAAGTTATACATCGTCTAGTTGTCCATATACACCCCAATAAACTTGTGAATAAAATCTCGAAAGGCAACAATTACAATCCTGGAAAAAATAGTAGGAGCATTCTTTAGCCCAAAGGGAATAACATTATAAGAAAAATAACCCCACTCAGTAGTAAAGGTGTTCTTCTTATTGTCCTCTTCTGCAATCCTAAATTGATGATAACTTGAGAAACCATCTTTGAAGGAATAAGCTTCATTTCCCTCCACTTGATCAAGGAATTCATCGCTAAATTGAGTAGGAAAAGGATCATGTACACAGGCTGAGTTCAAACTTCTGTAATCCAAAAGGAGTCTATGTCATTAGTACTCTTATTTCTCTATATGAAAATTGGGCTAATCCATTCGGCCTCATCCATAGGAAAAATTAACCCCACTTCAAGCATCATATTGATCTCCTTCTTGAACTTTTCTTTGACTCTAGGGTTCATTCGGTATGGTCTCTGTTTGAATGCTTTAGAATCTAGTTTAAGCTCTATTTTCATTACTCCCAAATCTTCCTTAATCCCTTTTATCTCTGAAAAAACTCTTAAGAAATAAATCCTCATACTCCCACAACATATCATGTATCTCTTTCATGGTTTGCTCATCCCAATAGTCCCCTATAGATGCCATCTTAGTATGCTCCTCACTCCTGATATTCATTTTCCACAACTTCAGAGGATAAGTATATGAACTATTGGTATCACCTAATAGGGTATCATTAAGTTCTCTTGTTCCTACAAATTCTTTAAAGGTCAAGTGACTAAGTTCTTCTAAGTCCTCGGGGTCTTTAGGATCCTTGTCAACCTTGCTACAAGCCATGGGTATTCTTGTAGGAGATGGATAAAAACTACATTGAAGTAGATTTTCAAGCTCATAATAGACCATAAGTTGATATTTAGGCTTGAGTTCATTGCTAAACAATATTTTCAAAATTTTATGCAATACAATTATGATTTCCAAATACTTACCAGAAAAAGAGAAATCATGGTAGAACTGACCTTGTAATATATTCCAACATGCAACTTGTCTTCTACTCTCCTTGTGCACATACCAGGATTTTGGGTTTGTTCCCATAGAATGAAAGAACTAGTGTACCCATAACTGAGAAGGCAATTGTGCAACTTTCCATACCTTAAGACAATTCTCGATGTGCTCAGCTGGATCAGATAGACCATCATATGTTTGCAGATTTAATAACAGACCCTTCCTCTTATGATATTCACTCGACTAACTGAATCATGATGGAGGAAGGAAACAATAGTGTATGGAAATATTAACCTCATCCCAAGAAGAGAGGGATTTCTTGTGACTAGCCCACCACTTGGCTGGCGAAAACCTTGAAGCTATGTCAAGGGCTAAAGTTCTATGTTCTGCCGCAACCTTATCCTCCATGTCAATGACAAAACTCTGTATATCTAAGGTACCGTCATATTTTAGATAATCACTTATCTCAGCTCCATTCCACCTTACTAATATGACATTTTCACAACATCTTGAAAAATTCTCATACCGGACTTGCTACCAATCATTGAATGTTGCTTCATAGTCATCATCCATTGAATGGACACTCCTCAAACTAACAGCTCCATTTGGAGTGGAGTTGATATAATCAAATAATTTCCCAATAATTAGAGTATATAGCTAATAAATGACATATGCATCCATATTATCATCTTCTAGTTCAGTGTACCTTGGACCTTGATAAGGATCTAGTAGTTGAGTGACCTTCATTCCATCAAACTCGAAATTCATAGTTTCCCTTTTAAGATCAATGACAACATAGTATGGATCCTTCTCCCCCATTATTTCAATAACCTCAAAATCAACTATTGTTTTGACACCAACTAAATCCACTCCAACGTTTTGTAGCCTTCCTACTAGAAAAATGCAGTACTGGTTCGCCATCCACAATTGAATAGGAGAATAAAATAACTTGGGAATTCCCATTTCCTCCCAATTTTTCTTTGTCAAGATATTGATGTAAAATCCTAAGTCCAACATAACATCCCTGATCTCAAAGTCATCGATATGAGCATTCAACTTGAACTCTCTTCTAGTCCTCTTTTTTCTCCTTTGAATCCTACTTTCCTTCCTTTTTGGAGGTTAGTGGAAATAAACTCCTACGGGTTTCCTCGAGCTCCCAAGGCCACTTTTATTGTGTTCCACAACTTCTTAGTAAGTTGTTCATAATCTAATATATCAAAAAATAGTTGAATCCAAAGATCAACAACCTTCTGTGAATTACTCGAGGATTCCATATGAGTAGATGACTCTTTAGAGATCCTTGTATGATGAGGATTCAACTTGGAACTCATTTCCATAATTGCAGGTGTTGAAGGACTAGGCATCTGTCTGAACATTTATACTGCATTATTAAATAATTCCTTCTTTCGTATAGGATCATATTTGATATTTTCTGGTACAACCTTTTCAATTTTTATTTGATGTGGACTCTCTGCATTGGTACCCGCATTTTCTCCTCCTCTGGTGATGATATTAGTATCAGGCCCATCTCTTTTGGCCATAGCTCTGGGTTCATAATTTATCATATTGTCTTGTCTCATCCTAGCATGATCTTCCCAATTAGTAATCAGATCCAAACATTTTTTAGTAGCATGAGTGTTATTCCTATAGTTTTCACACCAAGGTCTTCATGGAAGGGGGAAATATCTCGCCAGATGTCCTTGATCATCGCAATTTTAGTAGTGAACTGGTCCTCTTCCACTGGTTTTCTCACCTCGATATCCACCCCCACCTCTGCAATACATGGTATTCGACGTAGGTGTATACTTCTATAAAATGGGACAATTCCTTGGAGAATTCTCATGAATTCAACATATCTCAAAGTATTTGTTGCTATGACCCCCTTGACTAATTAGAAAGGCATGATATTGGATGGGTCCATGATAAGGTGTTGTAGCAACAACTTCCATAACTCCTCCCATTAGTCCAACTGGAGGAGGATCCATTGGTGTACTAAAGGGCCCTATACCCCTCAATATCAAACATTCATTTTCTACACAACCTTTTATGTAATATCTCGAACACCATACTTGCGTTTGATCTAATTTAGGAAGGGTCAACTCTTGATTTTTTTCAATTAACACAAATATTTGGCCCTGTAGTTACACGATATTAGAATCTTACAAAGGTCTCATAATTATTAATCTCCTTGAATAACCTGTCATAGCTTCGATCTCCATGGCTTGCTCCAATGCTTCTCCCAAAGTAGTTATCCTTTACTGAGTCAAAGGGATACAGGTCAAAGGGAACAACCCCTGAATAAACCATTCTCTCGGATGATACTCATGGATAGGGTTTGTTAATTCCCCTATCACATCCTGAAATATCTTATTGTATTACCATGCAAAATCACCATCTCTCTACTTTATCTCACGCAACTCATAGAGAGATTCTTGCTCTGACTATGGTAGCCGAAATTCTACTATAAACCTCTACTTCACTTGAGCGAGCGTGAAGTCTTTCCCATGAGACCCCAAATCAATTTCCTTCATGTACCATTTGAGATATTGACCTCTGAGGGTAGTCTGGAACTGAAAAAACTTGTTTGCATCTAGAGTCCCATGAGACCTCCAGATGGATTCATATAGAAACCAGTGTTTATCAACATCCTCATCTCCTTTACCCAAAAACTCAGGGTATCAAGTGAGAGATCATGCATTTTGATTCATCATTGAGGGATTTGGATACCCTATTAAAATGAATCCTGAAGGTCCTTGTTGCAATATGATTGAGAAAATTGCCACACTTCCACTACTACCACTAATCCAACTTGATAAACTCAAAGGGTTAGGAATAACATAAATTGTAGAAATATTTATTGTAGAAATTACCATATTTGTAGATGGTACTAGGGGAATGGGTCATTCAAGGATATTTCCTTTACCTCCAGAATAATTTTATTTCATATGGGGGGTATCGTTTGTTTGCAATGTTATGTTTACCTCATGATGCAATCCAACATCTTCTGGTGTTACAAGTTTTGATTCTCTCGTAACTTCCTTTGAGGTCTGGGCTGAGTATTCGTCTTCATGGTGGCATGTATCCTTAATCTTTCATCCATATTTTCTGAATTTCCTTCCTCTTTTCTACATCCTCCAAAACCTTCACCTTTCTCACCAACCCTCTCTTTCAACCATCGACTGGCTAGTATCCCTCATCTTTGCAACTTCTACAACTCTTCTAAATCCCTTCTATGACTACTCTCAAAGCCAATCTCCTTCTGTGATTGATAAAATATCTTCATTATTGTTTTCATCTATTTCTGCCACCTCTTTTCAATAATACCAACCCTCCTTTGAGCTCATTCATACCTTGCACTTTTCTCTCAACGACCCCCAATATCTCAAGGAAACTATTCCTTTACCTAACTCATGAAACCTCTCATAAATCACCCTCCCCTAAGCGCAGGGATTTACGTTTCCATATCAACTAAAGGAACAAACAACATTCATTCTTCTACTAGTAAAACCTTGATCCACATAGGGATTTACTGCAACAATATTCCTTTGTCTCCTTCTTTGAATAAAGCTTCAACTTTAGAAAAGGATTGATGGTTTTCCGTAGAAAAATTGATAATGTAACCTTCCAAAGTAGTCAGTGTTGAAATATTGTAACTTCGAAGAATATTCTACCTAAGAGAGAGTTGAATAGTATTCTACCTAGCTCTACAGTGCACAAGTCTTGGAGGATAAGATGTTGCAACTAGGGGTGACGTCGAGGAGGGTTTCTGGTCTATCTCTTGGTATTTATTGGTTAAGTGGTGCACTACTCTTCCTAGTGAAGGAGTAGAGGAGGATCTTATGTTTGATCTTTGGTCTATCTATATTGAGGAAGTTTTTGTTGGGTTTTTTCCCCCATGAGGGTTTCACAAGATAATCTGTGTGTCTCTATTGTTTATGTGATTTCCTCTCTTTAAGTAATCTTATTTATGTAGCTAATGTGCTAAATGATTATAATAATAAATAAGAATTGAAATTTCTACTTGTATAAGTAAAAATTCAACATCGAATCAAAGTAGGCCTAAAATAGACCAACTTGTAGTTTATAAGAAGTGGCTAGCTTCAACGCACCCTCTCCAAGATTCATTTTCAGTATTGTATCTGTTGCAAAATTAAGGTTTATGCATAAACCCTAAGTGTGAAGTTTTCCTTGTTTGAGGAGGATGTTCGAGAAAGTAACCACACCTAGGAACTCGCCCTAGGAGGGTGCATCTAGTCCTTGGATCAAAATTCTGAAATTTGAAGTTTGAGAAATTAGGGTTTCCTCATAAAAACCTAAGTTGCAGTTGCAGTTGTAGTATCAGTTGCAGTTGCAGTATCAGTTGTAGTTGCAATATCAATTGCAGTATCAGTTGCAATTGCAGTCCTAGTTCCTTTTTTCTAGTGCCTTCATGCCAGTTGCAACACCAATTGTAGTGCCAACACAAGTTGCAGTGAAAGTTTTTGTGAAGTGTTGGGACTCATTTTTATTGTCCCGGTGCACCTTACTCTAGAAAATCTCCAACTAACTTTAAGTTACAAGTTGAAGAACCTTTGAAAGTTTTAAAGGTTCATTATTTATTTTCAATGTTGTCAGATGGTGCCACTACCTGTCGATGTTATCATAGGTATGTACTTACATATGTTTAAATTGTATCATTATTTTAAAGGGTATTTGTAGGAGAAATGATCTTTTGTTTAAACAACAATCATATATCCAAAGGGATATCAGATCCAATGCATTTAGAGGAACTATGCACCTCAGGTTTGATCAATTTAATATTCCTCTATTTGTTATGATCTTATGAACATCTAGATTGTATTTTTATCTGTTGAAGTTATGCCTATCATACTAACCATTGGTCAAAATCAAAGTCAAAAGTATTAGATTGATTAAGGTTGAGATTATAGAGTTTATTATATAACTCAGATTCCTATCAAGTAAGCATATTATCTTAGTAAAAAGGACAGGTTGAAGAGAATACTTGTCATCTTGAGTGAAGGAGACTCAAAATAAAAGCAACAACACTCATTCTTGAGGACAAGACTCCAAGTTCCAGGTTTGATTGATTAAGTTGATAAGATTAAAATTTGCACAAATCAAGTTTAATAACTACCTCATTATAAGTAAACATTATAGTTGTGATAACAATACTTGAAAAGTTTTATACTTGGTAGCATGTGAGAATTATTGAGATAAATGTTTATTGTAATCATCTACCAAATATAACTAACATCTCCTCTAGGAGAAACTTCTTGTTTTGGTTCCAGGTTACCATGGAGGAATGATTGATGACAACAACAAAAGAGTGTTTCTCTCATTCCTTATTATTATATTTCTTGCTTTTTACCCTTGTTACAGGAAAGCCACAAGTGATATCTCTGAACGAGCTACTGTGACGATTGTTCTGACTATTTTTTTTACTATTATTATTATAAAGAGTATTATTCTTGTCTATTGTTTCTCCCTTGTTGTTCTTGTTCTGGGCAGATCACATGTGATAACCTTGAGGAAGCTATAGTGACGGTTGTAGGAGAAAAAATATTAGATGAGACATGAAACATACTATCCAAGATGTATACATGTCTATATACATCCATGTTCCAAAGAAGAGGAAGAAGAAGATACCTTTGAGATACAAAGTATCTCATATGAAGATTGATTGTAAGGAACAGAAGACTCCAAACATGAACGAACATTAGAATAGAACTCATAGTAGAATTGGTCAATGGATAATGAAGCCACCTTGACAGGAAGAAAAATTCATTTGAATTATGACTCAACTTTTCATATTAAGACTTGGTATTCAAACGCCAAGTATATCCTGTAGAGACTATGAAGTTTTTTGTAGACTCAGAAGAAATCAAGACTCAGAGTAAGCCTGATCTTAGAAAGGATCATATGGGAAAAAGAGACATATTCTAGGACTGGAAGACATATTCCATGAGATGAGAAGACCATATTGTAGCTTCAGAGACCTTTAGGAGACATGAAATCTTCTGAGAATATTCCCTTGTTTCAATGACAGAGGAGGAATCCAGTTAGAAGGAATGGGATATGGATTTTTCCTTAATACCAGAAGGGAAGTCAGTGGTGACTTCTAATATTGATCTAAGAGATTAAGCATGTTGCAGATAACAGTATGGAGATGTACAAATCCTTATTTGTGTCCAGAGGATTCTCCCAGCAAGAGGGATAATACTATGACAAGACAATTGCTCTGGTAGTCAGAAGAAGTATATATAGAACACATATGATTCATTAAAAGAAGCCGACACGGTATGAGATTTAGAGGGAGAAAGTATGGCAATCCTTGTATTTGAGATTGAGTTATCTCCAATGCCAATTAGTGTAGTACATTAGTTGAGCCATGGAGACATGACTACAATAGAACATTGAGTTACCTCCGAATAAAGAGGATAAGTTACCCTCAGTGTCAGTCATTGAACCACTCTTGGTTTCAGATGAATTTGTTGCAATGATGGAGTAGAGGAGATAATCTCAGAGTTCAAAATCTACAGTGAGAATATAACAATCATTCTCATCTTCAGAAATAGCAGCTGCAGGTGCAGAGTCCTGGTTCCAGAAGGAACGGTTGTAGAAAAAGTAGAGGACATACTCTCAAGTAGTGAGACAAATAGTGCTTTGCAGAAAGCATGTAGAACCAACACATGATTATGAAAATTGAGTTGCAACTAAGAAAGTGTACCAGGTTGGTACAATGTGATGTGAAAATTTGGTTTCGAAGTACAAGATAGGAAGACTCATGTCTGCAAGTTGAAGCAAGCTCCAAGAGCTTGGTATGGAAGGATTGATAGTTTTCTTATGAGCTTGGGATTTACCAAGAGTAAAGTTGATCCCAACCTTTACTTCAAGACTAAGAATGATGGACCAGTTATATTGATGCTATATGTGTATGACTTATTCTTTACAGATGAAGAAAATGTCATCACAAATTGTAAGAAGAAGTTTGTCGCTAAATTTGAAATTAAATACCTAGGAACGATGCACTATTTATTAGGTCTTGGAGTATGGCAGAACCCAGAAGATGTTTTCCTTAACCAAGGGAAGTATGCAATTGAAATAATGAAGACGTTTGACATGTTGGAATGTAAATCCATGGCCACACACATGGAGACAAATTTGAAGCTCCTGGTTGATACTTTGTTAGAGTTAGTTGATGATACTCTATATAGAAAGAGTATTGGTTTGTTGATGTATCTGATGAATACCAAGCCAAATATATGCCACCTTGAGTTAGTATCTAGTGGAACCTAGACGTGTTCACCTTGTAGCTACAAAGAATGTGATGAGATACCTTAAGGGTACGTTGGATTATGGTCTCTGTTATACTGGAGATTGTGACTTCATAATGTTTGGCTCTACTAATTCAGATTGGGATGGAAGTGCTTAAGACAAAAAAATAACTTCAGGATATTGTTTCATTTTGGGGTCAGCCATGACTTAATGGAAAAGCAGGAAGCAATCCAGTATTGCTCTTGGTATGGAAAAAGTGGAGTACATTGCAACATGCTCCACTAGTTGCGAAGCCATATGGATTCAGAAGTTGTTGACATGTTAGTTCGATATGGAGATGGAAGCTACCATGATTCTATGTGATAAACAAAGTTGCATAAAGATGACAGATAACCCAATATTTCATGATAAGATGAAGCACATAGAGATCCGATATCAATAAATTTGTGACATGGTGCAGAAGGGAGTTATAAATCTCCAATATGTTGACTAAGCCTTTGTATTGTGTGAATTTTGAGTACTTTCGAGACAAGCTTGGTATAGTCCGAAAGGACCTCCCTCAAAAGGGGGAGTGATGTTCATGATACTATGGTATCCTGACCAACAACAGGTAGCTCAATTAGAATTTAATATCCTAAGGGACCGATCATCCCTAAGCAGATCATGAAGGTCTGGTAAGGATGGTCAGTCCGAGTACCTTTGCATGTATATGCTAGTTGTGGTCAGTAGTGGTAGCTTGGTTAGGATTTTATATTCTAGGGAATCTTATGATTCCTGGGAAGATCTTGAAGGTCTGGTAAGGACGGTCTCTCAGAGTACCATGTGGTATCTCAGTTAGGATTATATATCCTATGGAATCTTATGATTCTTGGGTAGATCCCGAAGGTCCGGTAAGGACGGTATGTCAGAGCACCACAGATATTGTTGTCGATGAACCTAACTCATTATGTTGCCACATATAGATGTTGATGTTTGAGCTTCATGTTGTTGATGATGTTATTCCAACTTCGTGTTGTTGATGATTTTGTTGTTCCATCTTCGTGTTGTTGATGATGATGGTGTTCCAACTTTGTGTTTTTTATTATATTGTTCCAACTTCATGGTGTTTATGTTGATGTTCCAACTTCGTGTTGTTGATGATATTGTTCCAGCTCTGTGTTGTTGATGTTGTTGTTCCAACTTCGTGTTGTTGATTTTGATGCCCCATCTTCATGTTGTTGATGATGATGATGTTACTCCATCTCCACGCTACAGATGATGATGATGTTCAGTTTCTACTTATGTTGATGATGAGAAAAACTTATGATGACCTATAGATATGACCAACAATGTTTCTGATGCTGATGACAATGTCCCCTCCTCTTGATGATGTATTAAGTCCAGTAAATTGTTATTAATGTTGTGAACAGAATACCCTTATTGTTAAGAGGGAGTCTTGAAATATTATGACTTCGACGAATATTCTACCTGAGAGAGAGTTGAATAATATTATTATATTATATTTAATTAGGCCCTATTGTGCCTTAGTAAAAGTCGTCCCTATTGTTCCTTAACAGTTAATTGTAAATTAAGAGGGTACAGTGACAGGTCGGCCCAGACCTAATTATAGGCTTGTCAGACCACTATTTATAAGAGAGGCCAATGCCTCATTTGGACACATACACACCTAGCTCTACAGTGCGCAAGTCTTGGAGGAGAAGATGTTGCAACTGGGGGTGACATCAAGGAGGTTTTCTAGTCTATCTCTTGGTATTTCTTGGTTAAGTGGTGCGCTACACTTCCTAGTGAAGGAGTGGAGGAGGATATTATGTTCGGTCTTTGGTCTATCTATATTGAGG
>SNQJ01S0023561.1:39176-52307 GCA_010110895.2 Picea sitchensis | reverse complement strand
ACCTCCGCCTGTCGCTTGTCGAGGATTTGAGTATCGAGTGGAATAGAGGCATCAGGAAAAGACTCGATACTTAATTGTTCATCGGCTATTGAATCATCGATTTCCTTTAGCGTGGAACCTTCCCTTAGATCATAAGGTTCTGAATTGTCTTTCGGATTGTCTGCTCGGGTCCCCGGCGTATCGGGTCTCCTCATGTCGAGGCCACTTTCGGCTTCTTTTCTTTCTGTGGGATCTCCTAGGTTTGGACCTCAGGAGCGGGAAAACAAGTCTTCTCAGGTCCCTTTTCTTCTTGTACACGCACAGGGGTCACGCAAGATGCCTCTGGGATTTCATCATCACTATATATATATTTATAAACTCTCTCAAAGTATTAGGCGCGCTTGTTTCTACTGATACCCGACATGTCTCTGGTTGAGTCATCACACCTACAGGCGATCTAGTCGTGGCATTGTGGATTCAGGGTCATCTGACTCGTTGATGTTATCAAGGTTCATGAAATCAAGGCCGCTTGGCCCCGTCGGGATTTCTTCTAGGTTATTGATCGGAAGCCTTGGCAACCTGATGAGGTTTGTGTTATCCTGCATCTGATTCATTATCTATTGGGCTTGTTGATACATCAGTTCCCCTCTCTCGTGCGTATCCTGAGCCTCGGGGAAATTCCTGTATCTTAGAGATAAAACATCCCATCGCGTCATTTTCTTAGTGGGAAGATTGGGAATCGACAATATCCTTATGCATGTTTTCTTCGGTATACTCCTGAGAAAACTTCTGATGCCGACGAATTTCGTCGTACGATGCTGACATGGTAAAACTGGTTCAGGGTGCGACGTTGGTCTCAGGAGCTAGTAATGACTCCAGGGAAAACTAGATCATATGTCTGATCACTCGGGCAACGACGGATGGCAGCAGAGGACAAGTGGTTTGACCGTATATCTCAGTCGGAGTTGTGTCTTTCAACAGAAGACGTGCATTAAAATAAACCTGGGATTGTCAAGGCTGAAAGGTATCGGGGTCGGCGATCGGGAGTTGACTTATCACGATATCCATGGGCTATCCTTCTAAAAACTCGTTGATGTTGGAATTTATCGGAGATCTACTCTTAGAGATAGTTCCATCGTGTAGTTCCTTTGTGGGTTATCATACTCGAAAACCCCTGATGTCGAAAACGTTTCAGAAGTCGACAATCGGTGATATCATTTCATTCTTTGTGAGCGCTTACTCTTTTAATCATTCGCCGATGTCGAAGGGATCAGTCATCGGCGATATTCTCGATGATTCTTGTCGCGAAATAAATATCGTGTCTTCCAACACCGACAAAGATCGGGACTTGGCAACTTTGGTTCTCTCTAGCGTTTTCTTTCATGCTTAATCTTTACCGATGTTGAATTCCTTAAGCGCGTCAAGGAATGTTTTGACTGTCAATTCTCTAATTTAGATATTAGTCTTTTAAGTTAATGGTTTTCGCATGCTCGATAAAAATTTGAAAGACTTAAATTGAAAACAAAATGATAAGAAAAGGCAACATTCTTCATACTGAGGTCGAATTAGACAGTGCAAAATCATGTGGTACCCAAAAAGTAAAATTTGACATAGGATTTTTAGGGTGTGTTGAGTGCTCAACAGGTCCCTGCTCTGCCTCTGAAGCTGGCTCTGGTGGATATTCTATCAACTGGACTATGGCTTCCAATGCTTCCTTTTCAAGAGGGGAAGCTTTAAATTTTGACAACTTATCACTAGGCTCTACAATCTCACTGCTTGGAACAAACTCTTCTGATAAAAAAATCTTCCTCCTAGATGATCTTCTAAGAACTGGTGTGTCAACTGTAGATTGGATAATTGGGGGATTGTCTTCAATTTCCATTTGAGGGAGCTCTACAAGAGGTTCTGCTTGTTCTTCAATTACAGTCTCTTGAGACCTTTCTTTTCTTTTCCTTCTATAGACTTGGGCAAGTGAGGGTTTTGGAGAAATGGGTTTTTGAGAGGATTGAGGTTTTTCAGATGTATGGGGGATAGTAGAACCAGAAGGATAATATGTTTCATGTGTAAGAGCAGAAGGGACAGAATATATTTCTTCTTCAAATGGGAGAGTAGGAGGTTCAGCAGAAGGTGGTATCTCAGATGAGGGAACAAAGGAGTCAATAAGGGGTGTTGCAATTTTCTTCTTAGAGGCTCTATGTTTAGGAGGAGAAGGAGGCAAATCAATATGGTAGTTTGATACAAACAAGAATATAGGCCAATCTTTCCCTTCCTTTTTCAACTGCTCAAGAACTATAAGTTTGATTAGAGCATGGTGAAAGATAGAATTTTGAAGCTTCTCAGGTTTTCTTTGTGCAAAAGAAATCATCCTTTGTAAACTTTTGAAGAGGAAAAAGGATAAGTCTATCTCTTTATTACCAGTGAAATGGAGGAGGAGCTTAAAATGATACTGCAAAACTCAGTTGTATCTTCCTTCACATGTGAAAAACCTCTGAATGATGAACAGTAGCTTGTCATAGTCTTCTATCAGCCATTTCCTGGGAACACCTCTCACTAKATCAGCTCCTATATGCTCAGGTCTGAGCATGTCTTGGCACCAATCTTCCTTTTCAATTTTCTTTGCTTTGAACCATTGTTCCCCTCTCCTAGGGATATATGTCACTTCAGCAATAATATCTGTTGTCACATGGATTTCTAGTGGACCAATTTTTGTTTTTCCATCTCTGTAATTCTATACAAAATCCCTTGATACCTCTAGATGGTATCCTTGCAGTGTCTGACAAAACCTCCAGGAACCCAAGCATTTGAAGGAGTCAACATGATTCATGTCTTGCTCAATTAATGAAGTATTTGTAGGCTTGAATCTGACCAAGGAGCCTGACCTTTTCCTAGGGATGGGGTCCTTCCTTGGTTCCATCAGAGAGATGAGGACCTRCTTCAATTGTTCTGCACAAGTAATGGTGAGAAAAAGATCCCAATAAAGAAGAATATGTGYAAACCTTGAGACCCTTTGATGAAYAGCAGCAACTATAGAAGAGGGCCTTAGCACTTTGATGAAGGTCACAATAACTCGSGCACACCTCCTTTTAATAGTTTCTTCATGCAAAACTCAAATTTCAAAACGAGACCTTTTCCCTCCGAGTTTGTAGCGTGCCATACAGTGAAATGATGCCTTGCGCTGACAATAGGAGCTGAGTTGGTAGCACCTCCAGTACAAAATTACACATATGCATTACAAACTCTCCATCATGAAGTGGAATGATATATAATGGTCAAATCACGACTTGAGAGAGATATGATGGATTTTACAAAGACCAAAACTGACTTATATGACCCATGACTCATCAAAAAGGAGATAAATTATTTAAAGTTTGACCCAAAATGACTTAGTATAATGACTTTGACAAACATTGAGTCATTTTTACCCTATGTGACATGACTCATATTGTTGATTGGACTTATGAAGGACATATTTTATTAAATGACTCATGAGATAAAAAAAAACTATAAAAAACACCTACGACAAGAAAAAAGGTATTTTTATTGGGAGATAACATCTCGCTCTAGTTGGGGATGGAAACCTCCATGTGAGTTTCCAAGGACTCGCAAGACCAGTTGCCTTTCCTATCACCTATAAAACTTAAAAATAAAAAGAAAATGGTGTTCCATTGGGCATGCAGTTATTAAGAGACTAAACTGAAAAAGAAAACATATTTACAATGGAGAAGGCTTTAGAAAGCCTTAATAAAAATAGGTTTTGTGAAAATGCCCATTGACTGGGCCACCAAATACTTCATTACCTTCCATATTCTGCAAGAGAAAAGTGTTGTTCTGCAGCACTTGAGTGATGATGAAAGGTCCAGTCCACAATGTGTCAAACTTCCCATGCTTGCCTTTATCATGTCTGTAAGCATCCCACTTTAAGACAAGATCCATTGTTTGGAAAACATCTTCCTTAGCCTTTTTATCAAAACTTTCCTTCATCTTCTTCTAATGTATCTTTTTCTTCTCAAGTAACTGCTCCCTTACCTGGTGAAGTTCAACTAGATAAAGAATCCTTCTAACCAAATTATTTGGTTCCCCTTCTTCTTCTTCTTGAAAAAATTTTGCAACATGTAATGCTAGTTGGATAGGAAAAATGGTTTTTGTGCCATACACCAGCTTGAAAGGAGAAGTGCCAATAGAGTTTTTATTTGTCGCTCTATCAGCCCAAAGTGAAAATTTTAACTTAGAATCCCAACTCCTTTGATTTTCTTCAAGAAGTTTTCTAATGATCCTCACTAGGCTCTTGTTTGATGATTCAGCAAGGCCATTGCCTTGAGGATAGTAAGCAGTTGAGTGAATGGGCTGAATACCCATGTCTTCACATAACTTCCCCAAAACATCAACTTTAAAAGCAATTGCATTTTTAGTAACAAGTCTTTTTGGACAACCAAATCTAGCAAAGATATGATCATTCAAGAAATTTATGATAACAGAATGAGTGGCATTCCTGGTGGGAATAGCCTCAATCCATTTTGTAAAGTAGTCAGTTGCCACTAGGTTCCACCTATGTTGGCCACTTGATGATGGATATAACTCTCCAATAAAATCCAACCCCCATTGTTGGAAAGGTCCAGTGACTACAATGGGTTTTAATGGAAGAGATTTCAGTTTTTGTTTTCCAGTGAACCTTTGACACTTGTCACAAGTCTTAACATAAGAGAAAACATCAGAAAATAAAAATGGCAAATAGTAACCAGCCCTCAAAATCTTATGGGTTTTAGTCTTCCAATAATGATGGCCACCACAAATGCTGATATGAAACTGATGTATAACCTGAACTGATTCTTCTTTGCCAAGACATCTCAACAACATCCCAGAGGGGTCCTTCCAATAAAGCATATTTTCATTAATACAAAACTTGACTTCCTTGAGTTTTAATGCTCTCACTTGTGTTGGATTCATCTATGGAGAGGCTACAAGGGTTTGTAAAAAATGTATTATATTGTTGTACACTTCACAAGAGGATAAATTGGTCGAAAATGTTTGATCATGATTGTACCTTTGAACAAACATTTTTGATTGTGCTTCCACTATATTTATGCTGATAAAATTTATTCCCAATACCTCAAAATTATCCTCAGCAAGAAGCTTTTCCAAACCCTGACCCTTGATCAATTTAGTTGGCTTAATGTCAACATCAAACTTAATGAGTTTGGCAATCCACTTGGCTCTTTTACCATCTATATATGGTTGAATAAGAACATCTCTGACTGAACTAGATGGTACATAAGATATTAATTTGGCATGAAAAATATAGATCCTAAAATCCTTAAGTGATTTGATCAAAGCATAGGCTTGTTTTTCAATAGGGTCATATTTTACCTCACCATCTCTTAATGTCTTGCTTAAGAAATCCACTGGTTGTTCATGTCCTTGATCATTTCTCTGAAGTAGCACTACTGCAATGGTATCATTAGATGCAAATGAAAAAATGTAAAACTATTTACAATAGTCAGGGTTGATCAAAGTAGGAGCTGACATAAGGGCCTTCTTTATAGCTTCAAAATATTCCCTTGCTACATCATGCCATTTAACTTATGAATATTTCCTTATCATGCCAATGACTTGTTTAACCAATTCTGCAAAACTAGGAATAAATCTTCTAACGAAGTTAATCTTACCAAGAAATGATTGGATTCCCTTCTTAGATCTTGGAATTGATATCTTCTGAACAGCTTCTACTCTTGCAGGGTCAATATTTAGTCCTTCAGCAATCACTATATGTCCCAGAAGCTTACCTTCTTTTAATGCAAATTGAGATTTCTTTGGATTTAATGAAATTCCATACCTCCTGCACTTCAAGAATGTCTTCCTCAAATGTTGCAAATGCTCTTTAGGGCTGTGAGAAAACATTGTTAGAACATCCAAATATATCAGAACAAACTTATCCTTTTCACCTACGAAGGCAATGTCCATGGCCCTTTGAAATGTAGCCTTGGCATTCATAATCCCAAAGGGAATCTTGGCATACATCAAGGTACCCCAAGGAGTTGTGAAGGAAGTCTTTTCTTTGTCATCTGGGTACACTGAGATCTGGTTATAGCCTGAAAACCCATCAATAAAGGATATGACACTAGCTCCAGATACTCTTTGTAGGATATGCTCCATCTTAGGGAAAGGCTAGTTGTCTTTCTTAGAACACTTGTTCAAGTTCCTGAAGTCGACACACAACCTAATCTCCCCATTCTTTTTCCTAACAGGAACTAGATTAGCAATCCACTGAGAATATCTTAGTGGAATAATAATGTGAGCATTCAATAATTTTTTGATTTCCTTTTCCATTATGTGTAGAAGAAGGGGATTGATAGATCTTAGTTTTTGCTTAAAAGGAATGGCTTATTTCTTCAAGGGAATTCTATGCTCAATCACTTGAATGTCATAGGTCTTTAGATCACTGTACTCCCATGCAAAAATGTCTGAAAATTCTCTCATCAAGCTGCCATATTCATCCCTCTGTTCTGCAGTCAATTGTGTGGACAGATTTATAGTTTTAGGGCATTTTTCCTCTCCTAAATTGTACTGAAAAACAACAGGGTCTTCCTCTTTCTTATCAGGTTTCAAAGGCACATCATTCTGATCAAAAATCTTCTCAAGAGGTACTAATCCTCTAGGGATTTGATTATTGGGAAGTTGGATAATATCATGGCGCCCAATTTTGTTTTTAAGCTTAGGATTTTATTTTTTTTCAATGTTTTCATTTTCATGATCTATGATCAGTGTCATGTTCATCCTTTCTGCAACTCCATTCTATTGAGGTGTATATGGAGTATTATTCTTCCTTGATATACCACAATTCTTACAAAATTCTTCAAATTCATTCCCGCGGAACTCTCTGCCATTATCTGTCCTCAACACCTTAATTTTTTTCTCTGTTTGATTCTCAACAAGAGCCTTAAACTCTTTAAACCTGTCAAAGAATTCAAATTTCTTCCTGACGAAATATATCCAAGTATTCCTCAAGAATTCATCTATAAATGAGACATAGTACATATATTTTCCCAATGGTGGAACTGAAACAGGTCCAAACACATCACTATGAACTAGTTGTAAAATTCATTCTGCCCCCATTGCACCAGAGGGGAATATTACCCGATTCTACTTACCATATACACATTGTTCACAGAAATCAAAATCCAGAGAGAAGTTAGACATACATTCAACCATACCTTTACCATGTAGTAGTCAAAGACACTTATCTCCGATATGCCCCAGTCTTTGATGCCATAGCATAACCTTTTCTCCAGATACTTTAGGATTTCTTTCTTATTCAACTCCAATATTAGGAACAATGGAACTATTGCACCTATAACTAATAGTTCTTCCTTGCATCTTATACATAGTTCCAAATCGAACTCCCTTCAACAACACCATTGCTCATCGAACCATCCTGCAAGTTTCCTTTTCAAATATTGTTTTTACCCCTGCATCGTCCATGTTTCTTACAAAAATAAATTTGTTGGTCAATCCTTGGATGTGAAAAACATCGGGTAGTGTTCTAATCCTTCCATCTATGAGCCTCAACTTGACTTTTCCTCGACCTNAAAAAAACTTCATTCATGCCCTCAAAATGGCCCTGGAAGTTAAAAACTGCTAAAGATAGTAAATTGCCAAAATTGTCAGAAAATTATTTTGAGCTAGTTAGAAGAGGTGGGTGGCCACCTATATCCACCTAGATTATCCTTTTTCGTAAGTAATATCCAAGGCCCGAAAAAGGTGATAAACCAAAACCAAGGAGAATGTTCCTTTTTCAAAGATTTAGTCCCTCGAGCCTTAAAAAGGGTTAAACTTACGCCTGAGAATACTCTTCTAGCGAACCAAAGTTCCTAGAGCATACCTTTATTCGTAAAATTAGTCGTTCGGACCGAAAAAAGGGGTAAAATACCACCAGATGGATGTGCCTTCAAATTTGAGTTTGGCGAGCGTGAAGGGCAACAAGATCGCTCGACAATCTTTTCATGTTTAGAGAGTCTGAAAAGGGCTTAAAGAAGACTCGAGGGGGATACTTTTCTCAGTTAATCCAGATGATATCGAAAAGAATAAATATAGTCTCGTTGGATGTTTCTTTCGATTTTCAAAGCGATCTTGAAATACAACAAAGCGTGCTCATTTGAGAGTCCCATGGGGTAGAGTCTACAAAAACACTAGGAACATATAAAGGGGCAACCTGAAATAACGTCGAATTAGGATGGTGATTATCAAATGCTAGCTACTCAATAGTGACAATGCTTCCATTGTGAGGGAAATGCATCACCCAGAAGAGCGTATACACCACACCATTCATAGCATATACATAATCACACCCGAGAAGCATATTGTAATATAACGGGCCTTGCACCACTATAACATCGACAAGGACAGTCTTCCCACCTAATGAGATAGGCAACTGAGGAAGAATCCCCAAATATTCACTAGGACGTCTGTCAAAAGCCAACATTTCATGCGATGAAAACACAAGCTCGGGAGAACCCAAAGCTTGCCAAGCCAAGGAGGATAAAATACTTGCGGAGGCTCCTTCATATACAATACATCGGTAAATGTTATTTGAATTAACTTCAAACCTTATTTGAAAGGGTGTAGAAGAAGGAAGACGAGGCTCAACAAGGTCATTCCAATCAAAGGAAACCATCCTAGGACTTGGAGGGGGTGTGCTCGAAGTGAGTGGAATGCCCCCTTGTTCTGAAAGTATTGAAATGGAAATGCTAAAAACATAGTCGGTAGACACATCACTCTCCAAGATAAGAGTGGGATCAGCTGAAGATTACATTGGTGTGACCACTTTAGTAGATGTGACATGCTCAAAAAGAAGAGTGGGATCAGTCGAAGATTCCATCGGCATGACCACTTCCTCAACCACTGGTTGAATAGGCTGTGAGACTACTTGGTATGAAGGCACGTCACTCCCCAAAAGAGGAGTGGGATCAGCCGAATATTGCATCAACATGATCACTTCATCAACCAGAGGTTGAATAGACTGTGAGGGAACCTCAGAAGACTCATAATCAGAAGAAATTTCAGATAGGAACCACAATCTTCGTACCTCTGGAAGGTCAGAGTATAAATGAGTAAGGTGATCTCCCTTGCAAAGCTTACAAGGGAACTTAGGCTTACATCCCATCTGTCTATGTTTCTTAACTGAATCAATGCCCCCATCATGACTGGAAATGGTTGGTTACTTGTCCCCAACATGACTAGCAGAGGTTGTTGACATATCACTAACATGACTTGCAGAGGTTGGTGATTGGTCGATAACATGACTCGCAAAGGCTACAGACCTATTTCCAGTATTACTAGCAGTGACTGGAATTTTTCCCCCAACATGGATTGCAGAGGTTGGGTGCTTGCCCCCAACATGACTTGGAGAGGTTGACGACCTATCTCCAACATGACTAGCAGAGGTTGGTGATTTCTTCTTCATATTCTTCCTCTTTCTATTTCGTTTAGACTCCTTATTACTAGTATCTATACATTCACCGGAGAAGGTAGAAGGAGGAGGAGAAGACTTTGTTGACAAAGGAACATCAACATGATGCCCATGACATAAAGTGCTTAACTGAGAAGCATCAATAGCATTCAGGACATTTGGAATGGTACCCAACCAAACCTGTAGCCCCACATCCAACCCAGGAATGTACAAAGTGGCCTCAAAGGGACACCAACATTTTTGAAGAAAGGAAAAGCACGAGAATCCCCTTTTGAGGGGTTTCCTTGGTTGGTATCGTCAGTAACTTCAGCCATGAAGATCTTATGCATAGGTTCTCCCCTTGTGGGATCGTTCAAGTCCGTAAAAGTCTCACACACTGACTCCAGCGAACCAATGTTATAAAAAACAACGCCTATAAAGAGGCAGCTCCACGTTTCTAAACAGAAGACCGTAAATTCCTCAAGACCGACAGAGTGGGCGATCTACCACCTTAGGTCAGAGACCAAAGAAATGACTGACTAACTCACTGTGGAAAACTAGGGAGCACAGATCATACACTAAAATCTCCTAAAGATAAATCAAGCAGTCGACTAACTAGTGGGAAGGATGGTTACGTCAATCGACACTAGAGAAACTTACTGGTCTAAGTGCAACTTGAACACAGAAGCACCCTCCGGGTATACTCTGCAAAGCACGATCTGACGTCTGCCTTAGGTATCATCGTATACCCTTGCAGTCACCTATGTAAGTTCGTAAAAAATGGGCAACTAGGTTGTCAACTCGTAGTCAGTTACCAAGCGGGTACAATCGACAGTCAGGCAGATCGTAATGAGCAGGATAACAAGTATGAAGCCCTTCAAGGGTATCAAAAGCAAATGGTATGGAATACAACAAAGGATATCGAATGGATTCGAGGTACATGAAGCTCCATAGGCAAATGCAGTCGGTATTATTCCCGAGAAAGACCCTCAATATACAATCCCCACTACGTTCAGTCCAGCTTTGGAGGGGTTATCTTCATTGCCTTTCCTCATGTGACCTCGTGTTTATCCCCTGTGTTAGAGGGGGGTCTCGGCTAACTTTTACGACAATGGACTTAAGCACTCCCTAAATCAGACTCCAATGTTTGATTTAATGGCCTTGAAGAGTTTCCTCTTCAAACCTAATTCAAGGCCCTAAAACCCTAAACTAGTTTGTGAACCCTACAAACAGAAAAGTCTAGTGTATTTTAGATTATGCGTTATTTTTAAGGCTTGATTTACTCACAAGGTGCGGTAGTGCAACTAATGATGTTAAGACTCTTGCAAAAAATGAAACTTATAAGAACACTAGCAAAGAAGGATTATCTTTCTTATTTTTCTTTTGAAATGCTTTCAAGATGAGAAGAAAACATTGCTAATTTCTTTTTCTTTTTCAAATAACAATGCAAAGCAAATGCAAAGAAAGAAAGAGATCTAAACAACTAGGTTTTTTTATATTTTCTTCCAATCAAAGCAGAACTAACAAAAGATTCTAAAAGAAACTGATGAATACACAATTCAAAATGCAACTCATTTTTCTTAAAATTCAAGCTAAAAATAAGCTAAAAATGTTAGAAAACACAAAAATTCTAAAGAAACAAGTAAACTAGAACCTATACCCAAGTTATGGTCAGAAACAGAGACTCTGGACTGATCCAAGATATCCCTGAGAAGTGATAACTTCAATTGGGAAAGAGGCAAACTCCCTCTTTTTCAAAAAACTTTCATGAAACAAAGACGTGGGTTGTTGCATCAACAACTTGCATATGTACGTGGGTTGTGTGTTGTGCAGAGCGCATATGTATGTGACCTGACCCAAGATAGGGCGTGTACACCTCTATGTCCTTTCAAAAAATGAAAAAGACCAAGGCAGTCTTACAGGGCAGGGACAACTTGTATGCACCCTGGAGGTGACCAGAATCCCTCAACAAACTCATAAAACTTGAAAGAAACTTGAAAGGAAAATAAACCAATCAAACAACCCAAAATCACCTTAAAAAACCTAGAGGCAATCCCCAATATGGTCACCAGTTCTGCTAGCAGGAAAAACCCCCCTATAACTACACCAGGGTTCAAGATGTAGACAAAACGAATAATCGTCTAAAAGCAATCAATTTTACTCTACCCCAAACATACCAAAACTAATGTAAAGAAAGAAAATAAGAGAAGAGATCGGGTAACTATACCTTTGATCCCACGTCTAGTGATGATCTCCTCAAGCTTGGAAGTTCCACTGACTGCGTGTCTCCTCCCAAGGTTGACCTGCATCCAAATATAGGCAAACAAGAAATACAAGCATGTTATTCTATTCATGAGTTAGGGTTCGATATTAAATGCTAAGTATCAATCAATAAAAATACTCAAAACATCATCATTTGGGACAGTAAAATGTGATTATTTTATTCATCATACAAAGATTATACCTTACAATCTGTGTCATCCACCGTTCTGCGAACCTGGTCTGGGCTCCTCTTTACCATGATCCAATTGCACCTTGAATGGAATTATTCTCTCAACCTTATGATCACCTCAATGGAAGGGAATGGGTTAGATGGAGGAAGAAGGGGTTGATGAGGGAATGTTGAGGCAATATCTCACAAAGGCAGCAAAATCTTGGCAAGGAGGAGAAGTGAAATCGGGCAGTGTTTCACTGTTCTTATGATTGGATGTGAAATGAAACCCCAACACCTCCTTTTATATGACAAAAGGATGGTTATTCGGTTGGGTGATGGGATATAGTAGGTGATTTGTTGGGAAACTTTCAATAGCCCGTGAATTTCAATGAATTCCTTGCAAATTTTTAATTTTCCCAAGTATATGCAGGTTGTAATGGTGCATCAGGCGTATGTACGCGAGTTGTAGTGGTGCAGCAAGTGTATGTACATGGGCTGTAATGGTGCAATACGCGTACATATTCTAAAAAAATGGTTTTTTAAGAAGAGCTTCTCAGCAATGCTTTGGAAAAATATGCAAGTAAGAGGGCCAAGGCCATGTATGCATGAGTAGGGAATTTTAGGGATATAACACTCAACTCCAGTACTCTCCTTTCCTGATCTACAACAATCATTTGAGATTGAGATTGATTCATCTGACTATGTTGTAGGTGCATGGCTCACTCAGCATGGTCATCCAGTGTCATACCATAGTGAGACACTCTCAGATATTGTCTGGAAATACCCCACCTATGACAAGGAAATGTATGCCATTGTACAAGCATGTCATCAATGGAAACATTACATTCTGGGAAAGGAGACGATCATCTTCACTGATCACAAACCTCTGTAGTTCATACAAATACAAGGGAAGTTGCAGAACGACCGCCATCAGAAGCGGTCCACCTACCTACAATAGTTCCATCTCAACATCAAGTATAAGATAGGGAGCACAAATCGTGTCGTTGAATGCCTTAGGCGGCCTCTCATGGCTGCACTCACCACTGTGCTCCATTCCTATGGACATGAGGCATCTGAGTGGCCCCAACTTTATTAGCAAGATCCGGACTTCGCCACCACCTATCAGCTCTTGGGTACATGCGTGAACGTCACCAATTTTCACATTTAGGATGGGTTGTTATGCCATTTGGGCCATCTATGTGTTCCTACAAGTGAGCGTGCAAAGTTGATTTGGGAATCCCACTACAGTCGGGTGGCAAGACATTTTGGCGTGGAT
>SNQJ01S0023561.1:20159-39126 GCA_010110895.2 Picea sitchensis | reverse complement strand
CAACTGATGTATGGAAGACAACTTTCAAATCTAAAGAAGGTCTCTTTGAATGGTTGCTCATGCCCTTTGGCTTAACAAATGCACCAGCCACTTTCATGAGGTCGATGGATGATGTATTGAGACCCTTCACCAACTCTTTTGTGGTGGTATATTTGGACAACATCCTCATCTTCAATAGAACTTGGGAGGAGCACATGTGGCATATTCAACAGGTTTTGAGCACTCTGCGGCAGCACAAGCTATATGAAAACCTGGAAAAATGTTCATTTGGTATGAACAGGGTTCAATACTTGGGCTACATTGTTGATGAACATGGGGTACATGTTGATCCAGCTAAGATCCAAGTCATTTGTGATTGGCCAGTCCCGACCACACTAACCATGCTTCAGAGATTCTTGGGACTGGCCAACTTCTATCGACGGTTCATGTTGGGATTCTCCCATATTGCATGGGCTCTCAGGCAAGTGACCAAGGGTGGTGGAAAGGCAAAGTTTGTGTGGGGGAAGGAACAACAATGAGCATTCGATGATCTAAAGCATCGCTTATGCTCATCTCTAGTACTCTCCTTGCTCGATCTACAACAACCGTTTGTGATTGAGACTGATGCATCTGACTATGTTGTGGCCGTAATTCTCACTCAACACATTCATCTGGTGGCATACCATAGTGAGACACTCTCAGATACTGTCTGGAAATACCCCACCTATGACAAGAAAATGTATTCCATTTTACAAGCCTGTCGTCAATGGAAACATTACATTATGGGAAATGAGTTGATCATCCACACTGATCACAAGCCTCTGCAGTTCATACAGACACACGGAAAATTGCAGAATGACCACCATCAGAAGTGGTCCACCTACCTGCAACAGTTCCATCTCAACATCAATTATAAGAAAGGGAGCTCAAATCGTGTCATTGACTGCCTTAATCGACCTCCCGTGGTTGCACTCACCACTGTGCTCCATTCCTATGGACATGAGGCATCCAGTGGCCCCAATTTTATCAGCAAGATCCAGACTTCGCCACCACCTATTAGCTCTTGGGTACAAGCACAACTATCATTGATTTTCACATTCAGGACGGACTGTTATGCCATCTGGGCCATCTCTGTGTTCCTGCAAGTGAGTGTGCAAACCTAATTTGGGAAGCCCACTACAGTGGGATGGCATAACATTTTGGCATGGAGAAAACTATGGTCGTTCTACAGAAACATTTTTATTGGTCGAAAATTCAACAAGACGTCAGCAAGTATATCAGATCTTGCACTGTTTGTGCCATTTCCAAGCCAGCCATCAAGAAGCGAGGCTTATACACCCCTCTTCCCAGTCCCAAGAAGCCTTGAAAATCCATCTCAATGGATTACATGCCTAGCCTTCCGTAGACAAAGCAAGGCAATGATTGTGTATTTTTGGTCGTTGATCAGTTTTTGAAAATGGACATCCTCACAGCCTACAAGAAGAATATCACAGCGGTGGATACTACCAAGTTCTTCTTCGAACGAGTGTGGGTCCATTTTGGGATACCACAGACCATCATCCCCGATCGGGACAACAGGTTCCTCGGCACATTTTGGTCGAGTCTCTGGTCATTGTTGGACACTAAGCTCAATAAATCCACTGCTTTCCACCCCCAAACAGATGGTCAAACAAAGGTCGGCAATCGCATGATTGTGCACATCTTGCACATGTACAACTCTAAGCATCCATGTACATGGGATGAGAGTCTCCCCTATGTTCAACATAGTTACAACAGGGCTCTCCATAGCTCCACCGACCATATCACATTTCAGGTGGGGCTGGGATTCCAACCCTTGGGTGCCATTGATGTTTCACTACCTCTTGACACCACACAAACAGACTCTTCTCATGTTCATTCTAAGACCAACAAAACCACCAGATTCATTGAGTGGATTCGGCACATCCACCAACAGGTCCATGAGATTTTGCAGAAAGTCAATGCTAAGTACAAGCAATGCTATGATCAATGTAGGGTACTGCACCAGTTTCAGGTTGGAGACAGAGTTTGGTTACATTTGCAGAAAGAGCGTCTTATGGGACCCCATCGGAAGCTCCGCACACTTCTCTATGGGCCTTATACTATCACCAAGGTTGTGAGTACCAATGCTTTTGAGCTCAACACTCCACCCTTCCTTGGCTTGCACCCAGTGTTCAATGTGAACCTCCTTCGGCCATATTTTCCACCATTATTGGATACCTCATAGATTGTCGAACCACTGACACCAACAGAGCTCAACCCTAACTGCATAGCACAAGCATCCATTGATCAGATAGTGGACACACAGGTCAAGGGCACTCGGCAGCAAAGGATCCAACTTTATCGGGTTGTCAAGGCAAGGCAACTCCTACACCAAGGCAAGTGGCTCACCTGGGGTCAAATTCAACAGAAGTTTCCTCACGTGATGGGGGAACTCAACACAATGGAGACCATTGTTTCATAAGGGGAAAGGACTGATCCAGGTGGATATTAGTGGCCACCCACCTATTCCAACTAGCTCCTCTTGATAGTTTTTAGTGCAACACATTCTTATGTACTTTTTTGTAATTGTGGGTTCTATACTTCCAGGGTTGTTTGAAGACCTACACATCTTCCAGGTGGATACTGGTGGCCTCCTACCTAATCCAACTGGCTTATTTTGTATGTTTTCATGTCACCACATCTTGTTGTACTTCCAGGGCCGTTTTGGGGCTCTAAACATTGTTTTTTTGGTTCATCACAGTTAAACTGTAGATAGAGTTATAGATTGACAATGTAATGTATAGTTTTCTTAAAGACCTTTCCAACGGGCTATCACGCGCCCAAAACAGAGGTTGTATGCGAAATTTATGACCCTGGGAAGTTGAGGTACCAACTTACCCATAGAGGCCCACATAACTTTTGGCATTTCATCTCCTAGGGTTAGGTTTTTGGATGCCTAAGGTTTTGGCATTCATAAGTAATATCAAAAAGGTCTCTGGAGTCTCATTGTAATCATTCTGCTCAGACGGATGTACGTAGCATCCACATCTCTTCTCAGAGATAGCTACCACCATTCAAGCGAGTGTTTCAGTTCCACAATTTTACAGTTTCAGCGTATTTCATTTATTCAATAGAAGATATTGTTCATTGGATATCTGTGTTGTTTTTCATATCTATGTGTTTATTGTATTCAATATGTTACTCAATTCGTTCCGCCCTTAAATCTGGATCACTTAGTTCTATGACTATACATAGATGCTTAACTTAATCCCTCTTCAGATCAACGAGAAGTTCTTTCTCAAAACCCTGTGCAATTGTTTCATATGGGCGCTAAGCCCCAGTGTTTCACACAACCAAATATTGTAACTAAGCGYTCATCAGAATTAACTCTTTCACTGCAAAACCCAAGCTCTATCTATCCATATGATCAAGCACTATGACCAGCCTCTAGTTTGTGGGGGGCTACAATCTTTTGACAAAATGGGGAGGGGGGTAGCGGCGCAATTCATAGAAAGACGACGCGTGTCCACTTTAATATGAACCGTCCATTTCTTTCGCACGATTGTGGGGGGTTCGAGTTTTTTAACCCACTCTTATGTTACCTGTGCGCAATTAATAACAGTTGTTAATCTTACCTTTTCATCAATTGTCGGATCGTACCGATATTATACAATAGATTCTGACCCCGGCTTAATACAGTCAACGGACAAGATTAAATACTGTGTTGATCTGACGGTCAGAGTTTACCCTCGGACTATCTTCTCTATCGGAGTATCGTCTTCGGACTCTTTCTTGTCGGAGTGTCTCCAGCACTCTAAAAATCAGACTTCCGACAACTTGTACCACTCCGAGCCTTTCAGAATATGAAGGGTTGTATCACTCCAATCATCCTTCCTTCTATCAGACTCCAACTAAACTGCAAGACTCCGAAAGTTCAGGCTCCGATTATCTGGAGCTTCAGTACCCTGCTTACTATTAAATAGAATACAAGGTTACATAATGGATCCAACGGATCTCTGAGAAACTGCAGCAAACCAAAACAGAACTGAATGTAAACTAAAGTCTAACTACCACTGAACTGGGCAGCTGGCAGACAGGAAGACAAGATTACTCCAACATTGTATACCACTTGCATCTGTACAGAAACGTAGTTGTCAAATAATAAAAGAGATTTGACAAATGACTTATTAATGGGATTTGTGGAGCAATACAATGAAAAAATCTTTCTATTGTTCCTTTTAACCGTTGGCATTCAAGACTTTTGCAGTTGTGCATTTTGTTGCTGTGTGCTTTTAGTTGGAGCAATACAATGAAAAATTCTTTCTATTGTTCCTTTTTACCGTTGGCATTCAAGACTTTTGCAGTTGTGCATTTTGTTGCTGTGTGCTTTTAGTTGAAAATCTACAGGAAATTATGCGTTTCGCGTTTTGGATGAAAATGATTCTCCTCACAGTACCAAAGAAAGATACAGATAATGAGCCGTCTTGCTGATACTGAGAGGAGCAAATGAAGATAATAAGCAGTGTTGTTGATATGGACAGGAGCAGATGAATCTAAGGTTAGTGAGAGCAGCTTAACAAATGAATATGCCCACCTTTCATTGGAATTATTGTCAAATAAACTCCATATGCTAAACTCTATATGCTCACCTGTGTTTACTAACCATACTTATTATTGCTTACTAACCATACTTATTATTGGCACAATAGATCTATTAATAACATGTGTTTCTTCTGAAGAGGTTACAAGTTTAAATCCAGAGAGGGGTAGGATATGTATACTTCCATAGACTTTACTAGTCAAATCGATGGACAAAGAAAATCCCTTGTCCCATAAATAAGATCTCTTACACCGATTTAGTGTAGCTTTACCATTACCTTAAAAATAGATTATTATTATTAAAACATTTCCTATCACCATTACCTAAAACTAGATTACCACTCTTACTAGCACATAGCATGGAGAATGACAATTTAATGCCCCGGGCTAGTGAGTTATACCAGGCGTCGTCGACTTGTCTCGCTTGGAGCATAGGCTGCCAAATGTCGACGCTAGTGAACGCCGGATTGATTTTCATGTTGATTTCCATATCACCCCATCCGAAGGTTATATTCCCAATTTGTATTTATCAATGTAAATGTATTTTAATTTTAAATCTATTAAGCATTTATATATATATACAAAATGAAATGCACATTCTTAGGTGTTTAAAAAATCCTAAATTAACATTGTGGACTGATTAATAATATTATATAGAATTCCCTCGGTCCAATTGTGAATCTAAATTCATTTTAATGTTATTTTTATATATTCAAATATTTATGAAACATTAAATTTATTATTATAATATTTTTAATTATATATATATATATATATTATTTTTATTCATTGGAAAAGACAAAATTATATTGTGTAGGTGCTATTAAGCATAGTTTATCTGTGAGAACAGATGTTCATGGTTGCAATCTGTAAAAAACATCATGTGATGTCCCTCAATCTCAAAAAAAAAAATCGAGAAAATACAACATCTATATTCTAGACATAAAAGTTGATCATCAAATGAAAAAATGTTCCATAAGGGACCAAACATCTTCAAAAATCTCTAAATCAGAATTCGAAAGTATGGTCGAACATCATACAGAGATAAGTACAATAAAGAGCAGAACATAAGCATGTAGAATTGAAGGTGTTGATGAATCAAACAATTGTTGTTATGGTTGAACCATAACCTCTATGAAGGGCATGTGATAGTAATCATATACATCTTCACCTACTACTTCAATAATGTTCCAAACTAAGGATGTATGTGTCGAGCTTCTGGTATCAAATCCTTGGAGATTGTTTTAGACCATAAAGGGATCTTTTCAGTTTGCACACCAACTCTTTATTTCCCTTTACTACAAATCCTTCATGTTGTTTCATGTAGATTTCTTCTTCTAGGTCCCCGTGTAAGAATGTTGTCTTCACATTTATCTGTTCTATTTCCAAATCAAATGTTGCAACCAGAGACATTTGTACTCTAATGGAAGTTAATTTTGCATCAAGGGAAAAAATATTACCAAAATCGACTCCCTCGACTTGGGAATATCCTTTAGCTACCAGTGAAGCTTTGAACTTCTCTACTTGTCCTGCGACATTCATCTTCTTCTTGAATGCCCATTTTCTACCAATGGGATTTCTTCCACTAGGTAACTTGACTAAGCCCCATGCTAATTCTTGTGCAAGGATTCTATCTCTTCGACCATGGCGTCCTTCCATAGTTTACCCTCTGCCGAGTCGACTACCTCACCGACCGACTTGGGCTCATCGTCGATGGTTGTTAACATGAATGTGGAACACAAGTCAGGCGGACAATACCTTTCAACATGTTTTCTTACTCTTTCTGGCCTCCTTACTACCAGAGTCTGTTGTTCCACCTCTTCCTCTGATTAAGTCAACTCATCTAAATCATCTTCTTCATTCCTCAGTTCAAACCGGATCATCTCAGAGTTATTGTCAATTTGAAAAATTTCTTCAGGATCGAACTTACCTCTGACTTCTCTAAAGACCACATCTTGATTGTACACTGTTCTCCTTGATGTAGGATCCCAGAGCTTATATCATTTCATTCCTTCTATGTATCCAATGAAAATACATTTGACTTCTTTCTTCTGCATCTTGCTCCTCTTTTCCTTGGGAACATGCACAAATGCATCATAGCCAAATACTTTGAGATGTGAAACCGAAGGCTTCTTACCCGACCATACCTCATGTGGAGTCATGTCGACTAGCGTCGACGAAGGAGACATATTCACCAAATATATTGTAGTGTCAATTGCATCCACCCAGAATTATTGTGCAAACCCAACACCATTGAGCATACTCTTTGCCTTGTCCATCAATGTTCTATTCATTCTCTCGACAACTCCATTTTTTTGTGGGGTATATGGTGTGGCATTTTGGCATGCTATTCCACACTTCTTAAAAAACTGATCAAATTATTTTCCACGGAATTCACCACTGTTGTCAGTTCTCGGCACCTTAATCTTCCTATCTCTTTGGTTTTCTACAAGAGCTTTAAACTCTTTAAATCTCTCGAAAACCTCTGATTTATTCCTCAGGAAATATATCCATGTCTTCCTGAAAAAATCATCTATGAAGGAGACATAATACAGGGATCCCCCAAGTGAAGGTACTGTATCCGGGCCAAACACATCACTATGCACCAATTCTAGAATCTCATTTTCCCTTTTTACTCTGGATGGGAACCTCACTCGACTTTGTTTTCCATATATGCAGTGTTCACAAAATTTGACTTCTAAACCACATTCAGGAAAACCTTTGATCATACCTTTAATGTTCATAGTTCCGAGTCCTTTTTCTCCAATGTGTCCCATCCTCTCGTGCTATAGCATGGTCGGGTCAATTTTATCATGTCTTGTCGAGTCGGTTTGTACTGACTCATCCCAATTCTAGTCGAGTTGATTCGACGTCGAGTCAACTTCAGGAGCAACGATGTTGTTGCATCCATTTGAGTCAACATTCCCTAACAACTTGAATAGGGTTCCAATCTGAACTCCTTTCATTAAGACCATCGCACATCAGACCATCTTGCACGAATCCTTCTAAAACAGAGTGTGCACTTCAACATCACTCATATTACTGGCAGATATTAGGTTTCTTTCCAAACTCGGAATGTGTAGCACACCTGGAAGGATTATTTCCTCCCATCCTATAGTATCAGTCGAACTCTTCCTCGTCCGACAATTTTAGTTGTCGATTCATCCCCCAAGAACACATCACCTCCATCATATCGTTCATACTCGCAGAACCATTCTCCATGTGGTGTCATATGATAGGATTCTCATGAGTTGATCAATGAAACACTTTGATCCGACTATGTACTGGTCAACGCCAGGTACACATCACATCCCTTATCTGGGGTCATCTTTCTCTCAGTCGATTGCTTCTCGTCGGATCCCATACTGACTTCCTTCGCCCTCAAATTACAATCATTTTTGTAATGCCCATCTTTACCACATTTCCAGCATCTTCTTGTCGACTAAACTGGGGATTTAGATCTACCCTTCGAATTAGACTTTCTAATTGAGAATTTTCCTTTATCTCTTTCAACCGGTTGACCTCTCACCACTAAAGCATCTTCCATCGACCCTTCCATGTTATTTCTTCTCATTTCTTCTGACTGTAGAAAAGCAACCACATCTTCTAGCGCTAGTGTGGTTGTATTACTCCATATAGCCATGACTAAGCTATCCTAGGAGTCTGGCAAAGAACATAATAGGCATATACACTTCTCCTCCTCGATGATTTTACTATCCACGGATGATAACTGGCTTAAAATGGTATTAAACTCATTTAAATGTTCAGTCATCGAACTGTCACCACTCATTCTCAGAAGATATAATTTATTTTTTAGAAACAACTTATTTACCAGCGATTTCGACTGGTATAAGCTTCCTAGCTTGTCCAATAGTTTCTTGTTCGAATCTTCACCTGAGACAATCAGCAGTATTGAATCTGCAAGACAAAGTCGAATCGTACTTCTTGCTCTTTTTTCGAGTTTCTCCATTCTTTCGTCGACATGCCTGTCGGTTGGGAACCTGGACAGACCGTTTTCCATTGTTCTCGATCTACAAGAAGATCTTCCATTTTAAGCTTTCAAAGCTCAAAATTCTAGCCATTGAATTTTTCTATCTCTATTCTTGAACTACTCACCATTCTTTACCATGATCTTTAACACAATTTATGACTTACAACTCTTACTGTACCAAGGGTTTAGCTCTCAAATTCAAGATTGGTAAATCAAGATCTGATACACACGTCAAAGCATAACACAGCTCTGATACCACTTTTCAGGAAATGAGACACACTTCCACACTAAACCTAGAAGAAGAGAAGAATAATTTAATCAAGAACGTAAATGACAAAGCAATCACAGAGTACATAGAGATTTTACCCTGGAAACCCAAATCAGGAAAACTAGCATTCCTTGAGCATTATGCTCTCTTGTTGTCTTATTCAATCTAAGTAAAGGGTTACATGTCTAATCTTGGTCCACACCTAAGACACAATTGACATCATACCCTATTGTCTACGCAAGAACAACCTTGTAGTCAATTTGGCTTATCTCTGCATGACCAACAACTTACATCAAAAGATTTCTCTAAAGATTGGTTATCTTATAATTCATTGATTAGCATTTACGGCTTTACAACATGCCTCTTTATAGGCTTTACAGCAGGAAAAACCATAAATACATGGCGCCCAAAAACGGTTAGAGATCCATGTAGATTCTTCGCTAGAAATCCCGTGAATCTTGGGACTCTGTTACAGTCAACTACAAGTCGGATTACCAGTCGACTACCAGCCAGCCTTCATTCAATCTTCAGTCAGTCACCACATGCCCAAATGTCGACCTCTTGTCGGTTGACCTCTTAGACTTTTTGTTGATTCCTTGTCCATGTCGAACCACCTCAACCTTCGACTTTGACTTTACCCATACAACTAACTTCGACCTTCAACTTGTTGTCGATCCACCTTGGCTAGACTTTCACTGCAAAGAATGTAACAACCCAACACCACCCTAATGAAAACACATTCAAATGATTTGAATTCCCTTTGGCGTGGAATCTTGCATGATCTTGGAATTGAGATGAAGGACAACATCTAATCCATGATTGCAAATAAATACTTAGGGGATAGGGTTAAATGAAACCTCCCCCCCTTTTTTTAGAACACCTTCGCTCAATCTTGAGGTATAATTGGCTTGAATTATGCATGGCGATTGAGTTTTCTTTGAATATGATAGAACATGATTCTTGAAATGAGATGCTTTCTCTTTGATTCTAGCTATTAGTTTAGCTAGTGTGCCATCAGATTGGAAGTGTTGCTTATTCATTAGCTTGATTGTTATAGAAAAATATCCAATAACTATGAGAGACTTGAAATAATTTGATTCAAGGAGTTTGAGCCCCTGAAGAAGGGAATAAGCCTTGGCTTGATTATTGGTAGATATTCCAAGGCCCGGTTCATAGCTCAGTTCTAGAGTTCCTCTAGGATTATGGATGATCCCCCCTGTACCTACCACCCTTGAAATTTTTGTATATTTTCATAAAGATGCCAAAATCAAATTATGCTTGTGCCACTGTGATTTTTTTCTAACTCCCCAAAATGTAATCCACATGAAAAATTTCACCTCTAGATATCAAAGTTATGGCCATTCAAAGTTTTACTCTAGAAGCCTTAACAATTTTAGATTTCTCTAGAAATTAGTTATTCTCAATATTGAGAAATGGTGTGGATTTTTTTGGAAGTGCTTTTAGAAACATGCCATGAGGGCCTGCACTACATAACATGGACAGAGTATGGCTTAGATGCTAGGTATGAAGGGTATCAATTCTTCCAAATTCACATGGGACTTGCAACTGACCTTATCCCTTTTTAACATTCCACTCGGGTGGGGCAGATCACAATAAGATTGGAACCCTGGTGGACGACTCAAGACTTTGTTAACCTCATCTCTAAGCCAAGGCCTCATTGATGATGTGAAATTATCAAGATGAAATCACATGTGAAATTCCAAATGTGTGGCTTTACAAGAATGGCTACTTAGGAAACATTGTCATTTCAAGTTGTTTTTGTGGACCTGCATTAACCACTAACATTATCAATTTGTCTTCTCAATGCAAGTTAGATTATATCCTCAAGTTTAGTGCCACATCTTTGGAGTCAATTCATTTTACATTGCTATCAATTGTGGCTAGCATCTAGGGTTTAAGTTGATTGATTTCTCGATTGACTTTGTGTTGTAACATCTCTTTCCCCTTTGGGAAGCTCAATTCTTAATTAGGATAGATTTTTTTGTGAAAGCAACTAACTTATATGTGGCTTCCTCCTTTGACCATTCTCTCAATTGTTCTTTAATTTATCTATTTTGTAGTTTCCTTGATCATTAATGTTTTTGTTGGGACATCAATTTTTATAATAGAGGGATTTGTATATTCTATGTTGCATTGGATTTGGGGATGGGGGATAACATAGACGAGGGCATGAGTTTCCAAGATGACTAAAGAGCACCCCAAAAGTTTTTAGGGGATGACAATAATATATATATATATAATATTTGATTTTTTTTTAAATTCACCATATGCATAAACCAATACAAAACCAAATAATTAATTGGCAAATTGTCAAAAGTGTAATTTTTTGCAAGTCTAAGAACACATGGAACTCGACTTAAACCTTGAACTATCAAAGTTAGTTATGCAACCTCACATCGAACACATTAATTTCTAACTCGGTATCCACTTTCAAGGAGTTACATGGAGAATTTGACCTGCTCATGCCCATCTTTGAAATCTCTTCTAACACTGAAGAGAATGGGATGTTTTCTAATCTGGGACCGATTCCCTATGGATCTTCATGTGACGACTATACAACTAGCATAATTTGACTAAAGACTTTCTTTGTTCTTGAGCTTCCCCATGATTTATATTTTTTAACCATGGGGAAATCGGTAACACGTCAGGATTACCTGGGCATGGCCCAGGTTCAAATCCGTCGGTTGCCACTATAAACCCAAGAGTATATCCAACATCCTGCAAGATTCCCCATGCTTTCTTAGAGTCCAACAAATATCTTCTTCAAGGTGTATTTCGAATTAAGAGGGTGTGTGTTGTAGGAGAAACCTACAACTAGAAGAGTGTCGAGAACATTGTAGGAGAAGCTCGTCACCAAAAGGGAAGTCAAGCGCATTGTAGGAATCATGTAGCATGTGAGTGATGGTTCGAGCTTGTTGTAGAAGAACCCTTTAGCATGTGTGCGACAGATCAAGTGCGAAGAGGAGAACGACAGAGAAGAATGAGAGGGTAGGGTTTACATTTAGGTGCATAAGGGTTAAATTTTAGGTGGGCATGGTTTATTTGTTTATTTTTTAATCCTAAGTCGCAGGATTTTTTCAGGGACGGCGAAACCATACCATAACTATTTAATAATTTCGCAAGGGACAAATTGGGAACGTCTTGGAGGTCCCTGCATCCTCGATGACATCTCCACCGATTTTGGAATGTTCCCAAGGCATTTTTAAGTCCCCAGAATGTCGAACTGCAAGGGAAAAGGGTTTTTCAGGGGATGGATTTCCATGCAACATACGTACAGGCTGACTGGGCCTAATGGTTAAGAACGTGTGTTTTCTCCTAAGAGGTAACAAGTTCAAATCCATCTCTGTAGACTTTACCATTCAAATCACTGAGTGGAAGGAGTCTCATACACCAATTTGGTGTTTGGCTTGGTCGTGACCTTAAAAATATGTTATTTTTATTATTATTTTATGTGTTTTCTTTCAAAATTTTAATTGGTGTTTTGATTTTAGAAGGGATATTTTGTTTTTAAATTGGGTTTGTAGAGAAGGGAATGTTTTTATTTTGAGACTGGGATTTATTTTTTCTATAAAATGCTTCATATTTCTATTAATATATATAAGATATACATGCTTTTACAAAAAACAAGGGTTGTGAAACAACCACCACAATCTATAGTTGCAAGGTAAAAACCTAACCATCCAAAATTGGCCACGCAAGGCTACCAAAATTAAAGTGTCATAACGCCCAAAGTAGAAAGCAATAAACACATAAACAACTAGGCCAACAGGCTAGAGCAAGCGGATAAATCAAGACACTCTAGGAATTAAACTCATGTCAAGAGGAGGGTCCTTGTCCTTAGGGGGAGGCCCCCATCCTTCAAGTACAAGATTAGGATTAGACACTCTTGGCTCCCACAAGTTGTTTCCTTCCTCGGGTTCATTAGTTTCTTTGGTGTTGAAATGGCTAGAGGAATAATAGAAATTTGTAGAATTGAGGGACCTCCAGGGCTGTCATTGGGGGGCAACTCCTTCACCTGTATTGATCCTCTCTTTCAACTCGACCTACTTTGTATTGACATTGAAGTTCTCTTGAATATCGATAGTGTGTGGAGTGGGAAGGTGAGTTCCCTTCAGGTGACACTCTGCTCATAGTGCATGGCACATTGGTTCGATATTCCATCAGCTGGCACACATAGTCTACTTCCATCTCCACCTTTTTTGTTTGCACTGGGATCTACATAAGCATATAGGTACAAATTAGAGATCTCTCTTTCTAGTTAAAATTAGTGTTGTGTTGTGAAAAAGGTGATATTAGATGAGAGCAACAAGTGGCAAATATTAAAATCTCATGGCCACGTTGATTGAGCATATTTACAAAACCATAACAAGTGATTTGGAGCTTTGTTCGGCTACATAGTGGGAATTTCGAGTGGAAAATTCCTAGTTGTTTTAAGTATTTCCCTATGGGTAGGTATCTATGAATTATGTACCAAGTGAAACATTCTTTTTGGGGCTTTAAGTGCCATTTCCAGATCGAATTTAGATGATAAAGTTGTACCTTCTCCTTACACTTGATTCTCCAGATTTAATTTAGCTTGACCTCAAGTCTAGGTCTATTTGAAAGCCATTTGTATCCATCAGTTGAATTATGCTTCAAAAAACCTTCTCTTTAGTTCCATTTCCAGCCCTTACAACCAAGTATGTGGCATTGGAAGCTAATCTTAAGAAAGAGGTTGCTTGGGATCAATCCTTGAACCTTTTCTAAAATAATCTCATTTATAAGGTCAAGCCTGAATTTTGATTAAACTAGGGTCTCCCAATTATTTTAATCTCTAGAGTTATTGTCATAGAATTCGCTCAAGATTTTTATGCCTTTCTTGTATAGTCTATGAGTTGAGAAATGAGAGATTTAGACAAACAAATTTACCTCTTGAAGAATCACTGGGGATCACCATAGATAGTGGTTGTTGAAGGAAAGCCTAACCTTAAGGGAGTCACATTTCCAAACCAACTTATGTTTGATGGCCTCTTAGGGTTTCCAAGTGCTTTTGGATACAAAAGTCTCCTTTACTTGGATGTGTGTTGGAGTGGTCAATAGGGTTTGAAGGTCTATATTACTCTGTATCTTGTGGCCAAGTGGGGGCCTTGAGGTGATGCAATTTTTTAGCAAGCCCTTCCAGACCTCCTTTCCTTCCACTTCTTTGATGACCCATTTGGATCAAAGAGCGTGGGCTTAAATTTGTGTGGCCAATATATTGAATCATCCTTTCTTTCTAGGAGTGCAATAGAGGTTCCATCTAACTCTATCAATCCCCTTTTCTCCACTATAGTTAGCCCATAAAAAATTTATGAGAAGCTTTTCGATCTTGGCATTTGCATGGGGTGTAGAAACTTCAAGAATCGGTCAATTAATGCAACTTCTGAAATTTCACCTCAACCTTGAGGTTTCCTGGATCTATTCCATGTGAAATTATAGCCTCAAAGAAGATCTAATATAGTAAATTACAACAATAATATTTCACTTCTCGTCAACCTAATTTCACATGGCAACCCAAGAGAATAAATACCATACAAGTGTACTTCAATATCACAATGTCATAGCCCTTAGGGCATTCTTTTTCAAGAATATAACGGATATGAATTTTCTTATTATGGCGGATTATAAGAGTAGATATGACTTCTCTTATTACAGTAGATTATAATAGTATTAAGTTTTCTCCTTTATCTTCAAGATATGTGTTAAATCACTTAACCAATTCAGTTATATGTTATGTCAAATAACCATGAACAACAAGTGTTGGAATCTACCCAATCAAGAAGAAAACATAAAGTGAAAATTAAATCTACAAGTACATGATATTTGGATAGCTGGAAACTTCATATATATATAAGAGATGAAGTAAAAGTACATACCACACCTTTATCACAAAGTTTGTGCAAGTCATGTTTTCCAAACCCTAGCTAGGAAAACCATAAAAAAACTTAGCCACCAACTCCTCCTAGCTAGTAATAACTCCCAACCCAAGATGGTCACTCCACCAAAGATCCTCAATAAACTAGCATCATCGGCGACAAGTCCTCCTTGGCACGTATGCTTTCATCTCACAAGTGTATAATATGTTTCCTTCTCTTCTCCTCCATAACAAGCATAACAAGTAGCACTAGGGTTTTCAAATTCCATAAAACCCTAGTTTTCTTCTCTCACAAGAGCTACAAGATAAAATTCTTCCTATGCTTCTCTAGGGTTTATCCCAAACCCTAGTCTTCTTTGCCTTCTTAGGGTGAAATCCTAAACCTAGCCTTTCCCTTAAAATTCCTCCAATAGCCTAGCATCCAAGACAAAGATAGAAAATATACATGAATAAGATTAAAAGAAGACAAGTTCACCCTAGTATCACATCTCTTAGTCAGTGTGTGATCGACAAGAGTCAACAAGCACAATTGTTACCAAATGACTCTCTCCTCCCTCTATGTATATGAGAGGTGAGAGAGGCTTACAGTACAAAGTGGACCTAGTCCACTACAAGCAACCTTACTCTACACAAGATAGTCCCACATGTAGAGCACTCGAACTCCAGGTGACACGTGTCAAGATCTGAGGCATGCATGTCCAACAAGCAAGGCTCCAAGGTTGAATGCTCTTCAAGCAAGGTCTAATGCTCTTCCTACAAAGTCTTTCAATGTTCCATCTCTCCCTCCTAAGTCATGTGTACATTTGGGTCCACCTCACTTACATGATCACCTCTCAACTCAAGAGTCCTCAACTCAAGTACAAGCCTACAAGCAAGCAACCAAGTGTCCCCATACCATTTAGGGCTCAACACCCTCTTCCAAGATGCCCAATGTTCCTTCTCTAAGGCAAGTCATCTTCCCAAGTAAGAAACCACCCTCCATGTGTTGACTACATGAAGAAGTCACCAAGCTCCATAGTGTTGAGGAGAAGATATGAAATGATCTTACTCAAGCATTTTCAAATCTTGCTTGGCTAAGGCAAGATAGACGAGAATATCACCCTATGTTTATAGCCTCAAAAGTTGTTTCCCAATCCACAAGTATTAGTTACAAGGGCTTAGGCTGATTTTTTAGAATAAAAGATTGTTGTAAAATTCAACATTTTTATATAATTTTCTAAATATAAAAAATGCAAAAGTAAATGTGGAGACAAAAGGAAAAATACCAAGTCAATTATTAACACAGATGAGACAGAATGGCAATCTCTTATTTCATTCCAAGAAATCAAAAGAATCGTTCTCTTTCCAAAAATCCTTGAGGGAGTTTGGACCAAAGTCAAACTTAGATATCCCCGACGAAAACCATACAAAAGGACTATGACAGGAAGTAAAAAACTGAACTTTCAAAGTCAAATCAGCTTGCCATAGATTGCTTCCCACTTGACTCTACAATATATCCTTTATTAGTCATGAAATTTAATTCATAGACAGACAATTCTACATAGAAAATCAAAGATAGATCGACACCTCTGAAAACAAGTGTCTGAATGACACAATTCAGCCTTGAATCTGGTTGTCTACAATAGGACCCTTAGTATGCTTTCTCCTTCTATTCTCCTCTTGTTCTTCCTTCTCTTTTTTCTTTTATTCATCCCAAATTAGTTGAATTAGTTCAACTACCTCTTTTAGTTAAGTTAATTAAAACTCAACTAACTTTTAGTTTAGGGGAAGAATTAATATAATAATAATTATAAGGGTTCTTTAATAAATAATAACTAGTAGGTGGGACCCCTTGTGACTCCCTTTAGTTTCTTAACAAAAATAAACATAACTAGTCAATCAATCAAACACATCTCTCCTTGTGGCTCCCATAATCATTCTCGTAATTAGAAAATTAAATATCAATGATATTTTTAATCATATCCAAACATATAATATCCAAAAAATAGTATGATGTCCAAAAACTTCAGCAGTCCACTATTCTCAATAAAACAATAATAAAATATACTCAAAATCGTATTTGCCACTTTGGGAGGCAATTTTCCCTTTGTTGTTTCTATCTCCTTTTGACTTTCCTGAATTAGCCTTAGGTTGTGTGGATTCTTGAGGCTTGATCTCACTAATGACATGAGAACAGTCATCTCTCAAGTGCATGTGGGATGAAACAAATTTGGCTGAATCACCTGAGGGAGAGGAGGGGGAAGCAACATCTTTTCCTTTGTCATGCATGTGGTGGGCTTCGATTTTGAGTATTTTTCTTACGTGGGGGGACTGTACAGGTGAGTGTGCAGGGGCAATCTGAAAATTTGGGTTAACAGGTGGAGGAAGAGCAAGTAGAGACAAATTTGGCCAGCCACGATGTTGGGAGACTGTTGGGTGAACAATATCCTGCCATCCATCGTTCTCGGGAACTTCAGGTTGCAATGAAACATGAGGGGGTACAGGTATACCAGGGACATGCTGGGGTTGGAAGGGAGGCCTCTCCAATCTAGGTTGGACTACCCCTTGTCCAATCCAATTGAAAAATCCATCTTGGAAGAGTTGGTTTAACTCTTGAGGATATGCATCAAAATGTATTGAGAATCTTGGCCTTCTAGGCGCTTTGTTCCAATTCCCTCTGCCCATGTTATTTCGGCCATGACTTCCTCTGCTGAAGAAGCTCATCCTGTATGCAGCGTTTATTAGCAACTAGATTCTTAAACAAACCATACATGACATCTCTTAATATGAAACAAAGTTTGACTCAGCAATCACATCAGACCCATGCAATCCAATCCATAATATTCATTTAATAATTATCAATGAGCAGGGGGTGAATAAGGGTTTTGGGATATCTGAGGGGGTTGTATTGAGCAAAAAAATGAGAAAATGAAATGGAGTAAGAACATGATTACTGCTCGACAATTCATTAAACAATCGACTGTGAAACAATAACCAAATCATAATAGTTGTGATCCACCTCTCTGTTATTTATTAATCACTATAATAGAGAATTTTAATTTAATTTTAAGAATAGGGCGTGCAAAATGAATCTGGGATTGTGAGGGGATTCGTAATGAGTGAAAAAGTGAGAAAATGATAGGGAATTTAATGGATATTTTTCATAAAATAAATTAAATAAATCAACAATCATAACTCTGTTCAAAATCAATCCAAAAAGCACCAGCATTCGTTGTTCCTCAATTGTATACCAAACTGCTTGTTGTTTCAATAATTAAATTTCCCAGCATTCCTTAATTTATAACAGTCTATTCAATCATAACTTATAAAAACTTTTCCCATTCAATAGTATTATTTAATACAACGGTGATCCCTTCTTCTTCTTCTTCTTTTTTTAAAATAATCAAAACATGCATAGCAATATGCTCAACATCTATCCCTGATAATCCATAATGCACCATGATAAACAATCAACATCCATTGTTTTCCAATCAACAATCTGTTAGAATATAGAATATTGTGTGCTCGGTTTACCATTGACGATACCCTCGTCACCCAACCATAGGCCTAAGCCACCCTCCGAGCACCTTGACTGAGAATTACTCCGGAAGCAAACCCTAGCCTAGATAGCCAAACAAGGTGTAGCACATCCTCCTCCAAGGATAGTGCACCAACAATAGTTGATCAGATATTCCAAACCCTAGCCAAGAGATAGTCCAAGCCAATACTGAAAACTAGTTGCTACTGCAGCGGCACCTGCAACCCTCCTCCACATGTGTGCACCAAACTGGGAACTGCGGTGTGCACCAAACTGGGAACTGCAATTCTGAGATGTTGTCAAATGAGAACTGGTGCCCTGTATTTATATTGGTTCTGCCAGATTTGTTGGGGCTGACTTCTCCTTCTGGATATGTGTATGTTCAATATATTATTATTATTTATGGCCGACTTCTTCTCTTGGAGGCTAATAACCTAAAATTAATTATCTTCTTGAGACGAAAAGACTTCTAGGGTTATTAGCCAACTCATTAAGGTTTTCTCTTACTTTCCGGAGTCTTCTATTCTCGTCAGGTTCACACGTGGAGGTAAATACCTCATGCATCTACCATAATATTAACACTCCCTCCTAGCTAGGGAGGTATTATAGGTAATGGTCTTGAGCACAAAACATACCATTTACCTGGTAGCATCAATATAGTCGTCTAGACTATCTCATGACTAGATCATGAGCATCACC
>SNQJ01S0023560.1:176488-200231 GCA_010110895.2 Picea sitchensis | reverse complement strand
AAACATGGTTTTGGTATTTTAATAATGGGGATTAACCACCATTAGCACTTATTTCTAAGGCACACCTCTTGCAGCCAATATTTTATTGCTTATGGTTGGTTTGAAGGAGTCCAAGGCTCAACCTCCTAGGGTGCACGTCTTATAGCCTATAGGTGTTCATTCTTCATTGTTGTATGATCCAAGATGATTCTTCCATCGTTACTTAACTTCTATTGGAGAGCGCCCTCACCTTGAAATTGGCATTTAACTTATTTTATTTGGAGGTGGTTATGGATGACTTTCCTTGAGGGGTGTTTTGCTCATGAAGGGAACAAGTGGCACCTTGCATTAGCTTGGATCTTCAATAGGAAAACATGTAGCATCACTTCATTAGTATTTTGTAGGGGCATTTTGGTCTTGGATAGCACACTTATGCATTGTAATATTTTCCTGTGTTATCGTATTGTTTGGAAGAAATCATGGATCTAGGAAAACAAATACTGCTTTGTTGTTGAGGAGATAGAGATGAAACTTATACAAGGGTTTTCTCTCTCCATTTGAAGTATGGTGGATTTGAGGAGAAATCTCCCAGGAGCGAGGTTTAATATCCATTGGATGCCTCCAAAGTATTAATGAAAATACTTTGTGAATGAGGATATCTAGCAGATCTTAATGCTCTCTGATAGTGATGGAATTATCTTGACAAATGTTTAGGCAGTGGTGAATTTGGTAACTCTATTCCTTTTTCCTTTATGTTATCCTTAGGATGTTGTCTATGGATGCATTCTTTCTCTATGCTTGGTTAAATGTGCATATATTTCATTCCGGGTAATCATAATCTTCATAAGTGTTGGAGTTCATCTACTTTTGTGATCTCTCTAGTTACATTTCTACAAATTGAAACAGCAAAGAAAGGACCTTTGTAACTTGTAACTTTCATCCTCAATTGCTATGTTTTCCTCGATAGCCTCCCATGAACCTTGATTTGACCCCATATGCCCAATGGAAAGACACTAGTCTTCAATCCAGTGATCCATCTCATTTCCTAAACCTTAGTAACTTGTTTTGCTCGAGCCATCTCTTCATTTCACCTTGGATTCCATTGTTTTGCTCGAGCCATTTCTTCATCCTATTCTAGGGAAGCCCCCTTGAGCCAAAGGAAAGCTGGCCTAAAGTGTGAAGAGGGCTTGTTAGGTGACATTGGCAATCCCTCTTAGTTCCTCCAAAGTCTCACTTGAGCTTTAGGACTTTATCTCAAGAAGCTAGGGTTTGAGAGATAGCGATCCCTAAGGAAGTTTTTGACCAGGAATAATATCTTAATGGTTTGTAATTTATTTTGTAAGGTCTATTGGTCATTGCAAGGACTTGTGTGGGAGTGAGTAAGCCAAGCCTTTCTTTGTCCAAGATGACATCTAAAAATGTATCATATATACTCTCGTTTACTAAGTTTCCAACATGTAGTCATGGTTGTAACCCAATAAAGCTACAAGTCATACATTTGATTCCCTCTTGCATCGAGTCTCCCTTTTTAGTGGTCAATTGCCATAATGGCTCTACACAAGCATTTATTTTCCCTTAGCAATCTCCCTCTACTCATGATATCCACATCGTACCCATCTTATATTTTTCTCCTCAATAAATATTTTGTTTGTAAAGGATCAACAAAATCATGTTGAATTTCCATTGTATTTCAGGCATTTCTCTTAATATTCATTGCAGGTTTGAATGGATTCTACATGTCCGGAATGTCTTAAATAAATCATGTGATGACTCACTTTATTCTGTGATATCCTATCCATAATTACCATCTACAACAATCTACAAGTCTCAGGTTTGAGAAAATAAAAGACCATGAGAATCTCCAATGTAGACCAATATGGTGCAAGCCTTGACTATAATGTTTGTTGAGGCTACAAACAGTTTCCTAGACTCTTATGTTGTAGGATAAGTATTGTAAGGAATGCAAGCCTTTTAGAGATTTTTAAAAGAGGAAAACATAAAACCAAGAAAAACTGAAGTTCTGTTCTTGTTCTAATGATATCATTTTTAACTAAGGCTATGAATTTTAAAATCCCACAAAATAGGCTTTAGAGTCGTAGGGATGGTGGACCATTTTCAAAAGGAGAGAGAGAGAGGGAGAGATACCATTCCAAGGAAAACATGCAAGTCTATTAAAGTTGGATATGCTTATTGAGAATGCCCACAAATTTGTACTCGGAAGTTCCACTAAAAAAGTTTAATGGTCTCTTAATGGAGGACCCCGTTCCAAGGAAAACATGCAAGCCTATTAAAGTTGGATATGCTTATGGAGAATGCCCACATATTTGTATTCAGAAGAAGTTCCACTAGAACAGTTTGATGGTCTCTCAATGGAGGACCTTAGTTTCATCTAGCAATGTGATCTTTCCAAAAAAAGTTGCATGAAGCATCTAGACAAGTCTTCCAAGCCACCAACCAAGATAACAAATGTATTTGAACAACAGCTAAGAAACATATCACTTAGATGTCAAAAATGTCTAGAGAGGTGCCAAAGAAAAGAATGAGAACCTATGGAAAAAATTGATCCCATAAGGGCAGAGCTTCCCCATGTAGATGCAGAGCACTTATCTGCGTAAAATATATGAAATGCAAGGGTAGCAATCTCATGCGAATGAGATAGTGTAAACGATTCTTGTTGAGGGGAAGGACATCGACATAATACCTAATTTTAAAAATATGTTATGTGAGGCTTTGGAATATATATCTGAAAATGGGATGACTTAAAACTAATAATAATATGCGCGCCAAGATAATCGATGAATCATGTCAAAGAACCAATTCTTATAATCACCTTCCAACCAATGATGCCATTTGAATGTTCTCCTTATCAAGGAAACTCCAAGGTTAATTGAGAAAGGTTTGCTTCTTCTAAATGTGGAATTAATAAGATATCCAGATTCCAATATGATGTCAAGAGACATAACATCTTTTTTGCTAAAATAGATTTTATTGGAAAGCCGTACAAGGAAAAATTGAGCATCACAAGTTTTATATTAGGTATATGATTCCATATCATGTTATTGAATGAATTCTCAAAAACTAACTACCTAGCCTCTTTTTAGGTTTCTTTCTACCACTAAACATTCTAGTTCAACAAAGACTACCTGCTTACGATTTTCATTGTGAAGAAATAGCACCTGCCACCAAGAAATAAACTGCTATGGATATCCTTTTTATACTCTCCATATATCTATTATCGCTTCCCATAAATATGCTTTACTTTTCCATTATGGATCTATGCGACACTTGTACATTTTTCTTATCATTACTCTAGGCATAGATACATTTCATGTGCTCACACATTAGTCATGCCACCACGTTTAAATTCCTAGGCAGCAGGGGAACACCTTTGTCATGTGATCACACATTAGTCAAGTGGTGCCTCGGGGGGACCACATTGTTCAATAAACAAGGCAAGGCAAGCAAGGAGCCTAATAAAAGAGAGGTTGAGTTGCAACAGTGATGATCAAGTTAGTCACTAAACAGAGTTTTCTGTATACGCCTATTGAGCTATTAATAGGATGAGATTGTCAAATGCTTCCCACTTTACTAGTGGGAAGTACAATCAGATTCGGTGCTCAAAATTAAGATCAACTGATCAAAATTCAGCAATCACTGTTATATTTGACATCAAGGTTGCAGCTCAGGCCCCTTGCTGAACAATTAAAGGAGGTGACTAAAACTTTTGATCAAGCTACCTTCATATTGGCGCTCTCTCAGCCCAGCCATTCATTCGAAGTACTCTAAAGGAAAGAAGAGAGAGCCCCCCCTCTTTTTCCAATAACTAACTGGACTAAACCGGACTGAACCAAACTAATAGGCGCCAGGAAGAGGCTCCGTCCCCCGTAAGTGGTGATTCTTCTCCATCTCCAAAGGGTAGGGTGTGGAGTTCACTGCACAGGGAACATAAAGTGGAAGCTGACACGCTTTCCAAGGATGGACAAGCACTGGCCAAGGGTCCTGTGGTGCTGGAAGAAACTAGGGATGGAGTTGCAGTTTCCTCCATGAACTGTTTATGATCTCATATTTTTATCTGATGTTTTGGAGGCTGTTTCAACCCTTTCTTTGTCACATTCTTTTTTTTCAGTTTCTAATAGTTGTTACTAGGATTTATAAGGACAATTATCTAGCATGTCTTTCTGCTGCAAAATTTTGGACACTGTGGAAAGCTTAAATGTTGGACAGTAAGAGGACAGTTTGCTTGCTGTTTCTTGTTCCTATTTACGAGTTTTGTTTCTTGTGCCTTTGTGTGGGAACTTTTTTCTAACATGTTCTTCTTTACAAGAAACCTGAGGTGGAAGCCGCAACCTGAGGTGGAAGCCGCGAGAGTTAACTCAATTGGTAGATGCTCTTCTGTGAAAGTTCAGGGATCAAATCCCATTTAGTCCCTTGGGGTTAGTAGCTGGTGATTATGACCATATTCAATTCATTAAAACACAAGGAAAAGGGGGGAATCAGTGGGGGGCCGACAAGGTACCAACGTCTTCACTTGGAGCGTTTGAGAAGATGATGCCTGCTAGACAAACAATAGAAGGAGGTTTGATTTTTTTTGGTGGTTACCTCTAGGCTCTAGAAGGAAGCAAGCAATACTAATGATGTGTTAGATTTTTAGGGTTAGAATAAAACAGCAGTCTCTTTTAAAAATTTAAAACAAAAAAAAAAAAACTCCTTTTAGATCTGAAGAACAGAACAGCATATGGGTAGAAATAGTAGAATAGAAATCTGAACCTAAGATAGACAATAACACTAGATCTCTACAAGTGATATGTAACCTCTATCTTGACAGTGAAATCACAATACTCTAAAGCAGAGATCTATGCAAATATACTGTCAGTAACTTTAACCAATGAGATATTTAAAACTCAGATCTAAACAGAGATATTAGACCTCTCAAGCATATATAACAGCAATGTTAAATGTAGATCTGCAACAGAACTCACAGTGTATCTTAGATCAAACAGAGATACAAAAAAAACTCTTTTGAATATAGCAGCAGATTTATAATTCCATTCTAAAGCAAACAGTATTGAGGATGATACAAGTTTAATAACAGCAGATCTATTATTCAATTCTGAAGCAAGCAATCTTTCAATTGTAACAGTAGATCAAAACAAGGAGAACAATTACAATAACTCAGATCTGAAACCTTCAACAATGGCAGATTAGAAACATACCTGTTAGTAGCCTTACCACTGATTAAGAGAACAACCACAAAGGGAGATAGGTCTAGGTTTATGCTCAGACAAGTTTGGTTCTGATCTATACAAGATCTCTAGCCACCGATTGATAGAACATTCATGCCACCACTGTCAAGACAAAAAAAAGAAACCAAACCCCAACAAGCAGAACCCTAACTCAACAGCAGTCAGGATGAGGCAGCAGCAAAGACAAAGGGTTACACTCAGCAAACAACCCAGGCAGCCGGCATTATCTCCTTCACTGGCAGCGGCCCCTTTGGGAATAGAGACGGCACCTTCTGGGAAGGACAACGGCACCCTCCACAAGATCCGCGGCACTAAAATGGGTCAAACCCTTAACAGGTCCTGACTCCCTTTCAAAACAGGTCACGGTGCTCTAAATAAGTCACGGCTCCCTTAACAGGTCACGGCTCCTTTCAAACAGGTCACGGTGCTCTAAATACAGGACACGGCACCCCTTGGCATAGACAGCAGATGAAACGGATGGCAGTAGCCCTAGGCATAGACACCGCAGCAGGAAACTTCACCAACAGAGGACTGCAACTAATGCTGGACTGAGGCCGCGAGTTCGGGAGGCTCCACGCATAGGTTTAGAGACTCAAAGTAATGTCACAATAGAATGTGTGATAGCAAGTGAGGGGGAGGGATCTAATTTATAGTTAAGGCTAGTGTAGGAGGGTAATAAAAATATTCATATAAATCATATAAATCACATGTTTCATTTGCATTTAAACATGTGATTATTATCAGCCCAAATTAATATTTAGAATTAACCCTGAAATAAAACAAACCCCAAACAAAATATACAAGGCCCATAACAAAGGTAATGGGTTACACAAAGCCCACAAGGGATAATCAACAACCTCAAGGAACCAAGACACTCAACAGACTTAGGCGGTGGCATTACTTATTCCATCAAATCATGGTGAACCTCATACTTTATCATCAGTGCATAAGGGGCCGTTATCCCACTTGGTTTGACCTTCTTAGGAGGAAGGTCAGCATGCCATCAAGTTTCACACCAGGTGGGAGACCGAGGATGGCCATGCCCCTAGGCATGAGCACCATGGTTCGAGTCGAGGGCCTAAAATATCTAGGGTCTTTGGGTGCTTGGTTACAAACCAAGAACTCCCCATGCCTCCGGGGAGCATGGTTACCACAATTACAAACCCGAGGGGGCTGCAATTACAAACCTAGGGTCTTCATGCAGCAGTTACAAAACAAGACTCCCATGCCTCAGGCACGGTTACCCTGGCTAGTCCAGGGGCCCTAGAATATCTAGGGTCTTAAATGCTTGGTCCCTAGACCAAGAGACTCCCATACCAGGGGCTGGGGTACCTGAGACACTAACCTAGGGTCTTCATCTTCTTGATTACGAACCAAGACTTCCAAATACACCGGGCATGGGTACCTGATTACAAACCGGGGCTAACAGGGAGCCCACAGTTTACTAACCAGGGTCTTCTTCTTGGTTAGAACCAAGACACCATGCACAGAACGTAGGTTACAGTTACAAGAAGGCAGGGGCCACAGTTACTAACCTAGGGTCTTCATCTTATTGGTTACGAACCAAGACTTCCATGCACACGGCATGGGTACCCACAGTTGCAATCCAGGGGCCCTGATTACTAACCTAGGGTCTTCATCTTCTTGGTTACAGACCAAGACTTCCATTCCCCAGGCATGGTTACCACAGTTACAAACCGGGGGCCACAGTGCTAACCTAGGGTCTTTATCGATATATCCCAGTTACGCCCCGGTGCAGGTGCCCCAGATCTCGTCTAGGGTCTTAGCCTTAAATCATGGAGAATGGCTCAATGCACATGTAAATTTAACATGATGCTTCTGTAAACCACAATAATATCTGGATAGACCATTTTTAGTTGGTATCAAGTGCCTTTGTATGGGACCCTTTTTTCTATCCCATTCTTCTTCAAAAGAAAGCCGAGGCATAAGCCATGAGGGTTAGCTCCATCGGTAGATGCTCTTGTATGAAAATTCATGGAGGTTTCAAAATCAAATCCAATTGAGTCAATTTGGGTTACCAGCTGGCAATTATTACCATCATCCATCCATAAAAAACTATAGAAGAGGGGAGAAATCCCCAGGGGACTACAAGGTACCAGCATCCTCACTTGGAACACTTAATACATGGGTGAACAAAGAACTATGTTTATTTGATTATATATATATATATATATATATATATATATATATAATTAAAAATATCCCCTAAACCTTGAAGATATCGGAGAAAATGGGAATATGATTACCCTGGGGGAAGGGAAGTGAAGTGAAGGAAAGAGAAGCCACTCATCTACGTCGCCATTCATTTTCGGCAGAGTGTTGAATTCAATTGAAATGAAATGAAATACAAATTTTAAATTGAAATGAAATGAAAATACAAATTTACACAACAAACACTGAAAATCACATCAAAACACAAAGCATGCACAGACTCACAAGACAAAAGTAATTATTTGTTCAATAAAGAAATGAAACTCAAACCCACGGTGCCCACCAACCACGAAACCCAAACCCAAACAAAAGTAAGCTATAGATAGACAGATAGTTGCAACAAAAAACTTAAAAGCCGGAAAAAAGTAAATAAATAAAGAAGAAGAAGAAGCAACAACTGCAACTGGTAAATGCAGAAGAAAAACTTGCGGGAAGGCAGAGGGTGATGGAGATTTAAAGAGGCAAGTGAAACTAAATTGAATTGAATTGTCTTGCCTCTAATTCAAATTCTCCATTCCATTGGATTCCTTCATTCTAGTTAATATAAACGTTGGGGGAAGGATTTTGAGATCAATAAATAGGTTGACCCTACCAAGATTGAGAAGTGGGAAGTAATAGTGTCCCGAGTGAGTTAGGATGTAACTTTGAAGCTTGGGCAAAGAAGCTAGGATAAAAAAGATAAAATGGCATAAATCATTATCAAAGACTGATTGCATGGATGAGGCTGAAAGTCCTTCGTAATTGGAATATATATTTGAAAATTAGATGACCTGAAACTATAATAATATGTGCACCAAGTAGTCAATGAATCATGTCAAAGAATAATTTTTTATAATCACCTTCCAAAAAGTGATCCCAATACGCTTCTTGCTACCACTTAACATTCTATTTCAAAAAATACTAACTGCCACTAGGAAATAAATTGATATGAATATACTTTATATACGTTTCATATATTTATTATCGCTTCCCATAAATATGGTTTCCATTCGTATCATGGATCCATACAAAACTTATAAACCAGACACAACACATTAGTCAAACCTACCAAATTTAAATTACTAGGCAGCAGGGGAACACCTGTGTCAAGCGGTACCTTGGGGGCCACATTGGTCAATAAACAAGGCATAGCAATGAGAAAGCAAGGAGTCCAAAAAAGAGGTTGAGGTGCAATGGTGATGATCAAGTTAGTCATTGCGCAGAGTTACCACTTAACGAAATATACGCCTATTGAAATACAAATAGGATAAGACATGTATTGTTAACTGCTTGCCACTTTACTAGTGGAAAGTATAATAAGATTCTGTGCTCGAAATTAAGATCAATTGATCAGTATTCTGCAATCACTATTATTAAAGAAATATATGCCTATTGAGCTACAAATAAGATAAGACATGTATTGTTAACTGATAAGACATGTATTGTTAACTGCTTCCCACTTTACTAGCGGGAATTATAATAAGATTCTGTTAATTGCTCGAAATTAAGATCAATTGATCAGAATTCTGCAATCACTGTTATATCTGACATGAGGGTTGCCAAACAACGTAAACTGTGGAACGTTTGATCAAGTAAGAACACAGGCAACTAGTATAAAAAGTACCATGTAATAGGCAATCCCTAGTTCACCCTACAGCAAGGATTATTTCACCTAATAAGTTGAGATACAACCTTATCATAGAAGGTCGTTAGGAAACACAACAGAAACATACAATACATACATGATAGAAAAAGTTTGGCTGTCTGCATGAATAATTTATTACATAGTACAGGTTAGTAGTATCTGGTGTTGGTTGGAAAAAGTAAACATGTGGAATGAGAAGATAAAGAAAGGTATTAGGATGGCCCTACGAAGATAATGCCTGCGATACAAACCATTGAAGGAGGTTTGGTTTTGTTGCTTCTTACCTGAGGCTATGGACGGAAGGGGCCAATACCAATACTGCTTCTGCCAGCCTGGATATACCAATTTCAGTTGATAGCAAGTGCCTGTGTGGAACCTTTTTTAGAAAACATTCTTTTTCACGTGAAACCTGAGGCAGAGAGAAATCAAGAACGAAAACTGGGTAAGGTGAGCAAATAATAAAAGCATGGGGCAAGTATATGTAACAACTGCATTTGCAAATTATATTGCTTAGAAAAAACATGCTGAAAATGAAAGACTAGTTGAATATTCAAGAAAATCACATTATTTTATTTTACTGGTGAAGCAGAAGAAATGTGAAAGAATAAAGTTAATGAATGATCCTAAGATTTCAGAACTGAAGTGAACTGATTTGTACCTATTCAAATTTATTGGATTAATCGATTCATCCTCTAGCATTAGCCATAGCAAGACAAAAGGATACGCCAACCAGAAAAGAAACAAACAAGCACCAACCCTTGCCTATTCCTCTGCTGCTATTGCAGAAACCCTAAACTGTCCTTCAAGAAACAGAGAGTGAAGCTGCTCTCCTGTGAAATGTTTACCCGAATGCTGGCTGTGATATTATATAAAATAAAAATAACCGTAACCCTTGAGAGAAATCCGAGAGGGTAAGGTATATGTGCTTACCCGGAAGGGAAGGGAAGCGAAGCAAAAAGAAGCCATCCATCTCCATCACCATTGCCATCCTTTGTAACAGAGTATTGAATTGAAATGAAGAACAAACTTACACAACACCAACCAGAAAACACAACATCCAAACACAAAGCATGTACAGACTTAGAAGACAAGATTAATAAAAGAAACTCAAACCCACCCAACCCACCACGAAACCCAAACCGAAACGAAAGTGCAACAAGATAATCAAAAGCCAGAGAAGAATAAATGAACAAAGAAGAAGAAGCAGAAAGTGCAAATTGCAAATGTGGACGAAGAACGGGCGGGGGTGGCAGAGGATGATGGAGATTTAAAAAGGCCAGTGCTACTGAATTGAATTGTTTGCATTTGATTTGTATTCTTCCATTCCATTGGATTCCTTCATTCCAATGAATATGAACGTTGTGATGGGAGTGGGAGGGAACTTGAAAACCTGTCTTTCAGTATACCGTTAAAACAAACACTAACAGAAAAAGAGAAAAATGGATGGATGTGGGAGCCATCAGATCCAAATCCGACAACTTTTTTTCTTTTTCGTGTGATTGCTTTTTACTTTTTTGTCTTTTCTGCCATCGATTAATCCCACGATCATCTTTTGCCCATCGCATTCCATGGCTTTTTTCTTCTCTTTTTCGTGTGATTGCTTCTGTTTTTTTTCTCGTATTTCTGCAATTGATCTATTCCAGGATCATCTTTTGCCCAAGTGATACGGAACACGAGGGCGCACCTTGTGAGAGGGGTAACCCTATCAGAGGCGCCCTTTTTTGAGTTGCATTTCCAGATTTTTGCGACAGTTAAACATGGCTAGTTGCATACTCAGCGTTCACGCGAGGTGTTTGTGCATTGTTTAGCATTTCTTTTCATGTTGTGTGTATCTAGGTTAGTATTTTTTTTAGTGTTGCATTCCATGCAATTAGTTGTGAATTTATAGAAAATAATTCCAAGATGCAAAGATTTTAGGTTGTGGAGTATTGTCGGTGAAATATTTTTTTGGTATTTTCACATAGAGGGAGAGGGGAAGGTCGAGCAACAACCATATTCATATTGTTAGCATTGAGAGTCACACTTAGACTGATGTAAATGCAAGCACAGTACCCATCGGAATATAAATGGATTAAATTGGTTTGGGTAGATGGATCAGCAAGACTGGTAAAGAACGGGAGAGGGCAACAACTTGTCTGCAAAGGCATTCCATTAGGCAAGGAGTCATAACATCCTACATATCAAAGGCAATAAAATTGTATATCAGACAAAGGGATATATAATGATGAGTAGAAGCATGGAGAATATGACAAAAGTAAGAACATCCATTGTACAGAAATCCTTTCTGCAAACAAATAAAGATTGCTTTGACAATAAACAATGATTTAATGGGCAAGCTACAGCAGATCCTCTGTTGTTCATGAATCCATCCATCAATGGCAGCTATGATCCTAAAAACCTGCAATATGTTCAAGCAAGAAGATAACAAAGAAATGGAAAAACACAGAAGACAATATGATAACAACTCTCATGAATCTTTAATGGCATAAAATGTCATTACAAACAAGCCCTCACGCTTACAAATGAGCAACTAAAATTGCTCTTCCAGTTCTCTCCTCTCTTGGCTCATGAATCCAACACTTTTCTCATCAAAAACCCTTTCATTTATATTGAATAATCTCTATTTACCCTACGGAGGTCGAAACCAAGGAGTTACATAGGATCATCCTCCATTTAGGAGTCTTGTTACAAAAGATTCCAACAAAAGCCTAACAAATTCCTATTTTTTGAGGATTCTGTCTATAATGATAAATGCCTTTTGAAACAGGTCATTCTGATTAATCTGGAGATGGAACACATGTCCCTCATGTCAAACTAACTCCTAGGAGACCATTTGAACCTTCCTTGACAGGTGGCAACCTCCAAACAAGGTGAATATCCAACAACCATGCAAAATAGAGAGTTTGCAGTGCCAGTTTGCATCGCACTTGTGTTTTAATTATATCTCTTGAATGCCAAATTGGGTCAGGTTGAAATTTAGTCAGCAAGTCAATGCCATTATCATGCTCCTCCACAAAAAAATTCAGAAAAAACCCACATCACCATTTTGGATTTATGATCAAATATTTAGAAGAAGTTGCTACAGGAAATGAGTTCACAGCGCTTGTACCAGTTCGCGGCGCTTCTGTTTGTGAGTCTACGGCGCCAATTTCAAAATGGATCATGCACTTCAAGGAACTTGTTAGAAAATTTGGTAACATAATCCTTGAAAATCTAATTAAAAGAAGGCGTTGAAAATCATAAAATCCCCCTTCACATTTTATGTGCTAACATCTGGCTCCACAAGGGATGGAAACCTCCTTGTGAGGCTCCAAGAACATGCAGTTCCAGTGCCTTATCCATTGGGCTACGTAGTCCTTCACCTCCTTCCAAATTTCTGTAACTTATTCAAATCCTGAAAACACATTGTTGAAAACAAATCTCACACTGCAATCCAAATGCAAATTGAAGGTTGCATTCAAACTGAAAACCAAATGCTTGCATGGCAAGCTTGTTTATATACATTCCTACTTCTAACTGCTGAAAAATTGAACCTTCAAAAATATACAAATTTTCTCAGTAACCATACAAATAACTTTATGATTGAATGATCTTCATCCTCATCTCGGCAACTGAGCACTAAGTAACAATAGAGACATAATGACATCCACACATACTTCCTCGAAAAATCATACTTACAATCTAGGAACTTTGTTCTTATGATGACAACAGCTGAAAATCTATCATTGCAAAACATCTCCATATAAATAGCAACCAGATCTTTAAATCCGTACAAAACTTGTTGTGGCTCGTCAATGAATTCGTCCTTGGCTTATTAAAGCATGGGCTGGCTTGAAAACTGTTGCAATATATTTCCACTCTTTTCACCAATTTCCAGTGAATATGGGTGAATATGGGTGAATATGAAATGGGATCTCAAGATCTATAGTTGGGACTAGCTCATTTTTACATTCATAATAATCAAGTTGAAAATGAGAGTTTTCAACAAGTAGTGTATCAGAGACATGTCTATATGCTTCTAGTCCATTTTCTTGTGAAGGCATATCATAATGAAGATCATTCAAAACCTCTTGATCATCATGGAAAAGTACTTTCTTCTATGGAAAATTCTTCATCGCAAGTATGCTTTTCGTGACAAGCAAAGTCTTTACAAAGTAAAGAAAACTCATCACAACATTTTTCATAAAGATGTTCAGCAGAAAAATACTCCTTACAAAACAAATTAAAAGCAACATGAAAACTTGTCAAAGAGTTGATACTTTCAATTGGAAGAGATCGACACCAGCAATGAGCTATTCCCTCTAATGGGTACCTGAAAAGATTGATCTGAACATCCTCATGCACGATCTGAAGTCAATGAATAAAATCATGGAAATCTAGCAAGTGTTCCACTGGTACTTCCCAATCTTCTCCTCTAAATATGGGAAGGAAACCTTCCCATTCATCTCTACTAGGCACTGGATTTGAAAAACCGACTATCTTTGAAAAATCACAGAAAGCATACCTCTGAGCTAGGATCTTGTCCATTTCAAAATAGTGGAGTCGCCATAGTGAAAGATAAGCAGTCTAAAAGTGTCTAGCTTCAGTTCACCATCCAAAGCTAGATATAATCATCATAGTTCACCTAGGGAAGGTGTCTTCATTGTCATCCACGACAACGGCGCCAAAAATGTTAGCACTGAGAGTCACACTTAGACTGTTGTAAGTGCAAGCACAGTATCCATCAGAATATAAATGGATTAAATTGGTTTGGGTAGGTGGATTAGCAAGACTGAGAAAGAAAGGGACAAGGCAACAACTTGTATGCAGAGGCATTCCATTGGGCAAGGAGTCATAACATCCTACAGATCAAAGGCAATCAAATTGTATATTAGACAAAGGGATATATAATGATGAGTAGAAGCATGGAGAATATGACAAAAGGAAGAACATCCATTGTACATAAATCCTTTCTGCAAACAGATAAATATTGCTTTGACAATAAACAATGATTTAATGGACAAGCTACAACAGATCCTCTGGTGTTCATGAATCCATCCATAAATGGAAGTTATGATCCTCAAAACCTGCAATATGTTCAAGCAAGAAGATAACAAAGAAATGGAAAAACACAGAAGACAATCTGATAACAACTCACATGAATCTTTAATGGCAAAAAATGTCATTACAAACAAACCCTCATGCTTACAAATGAGCAACTAAAATTGTTCCTCTAGTTCTCTCCTCTCTTGGCTCATGAATCCAACATTTTTCTCATAAAAAACCCTTTCATTTATATTGAATAATCTCTATCTACCCTAAGGAGGTCAAAACCAAGGAGTTACATATGATCCTCCTCCATTTAGGAGTCTTGTTACAAAAGAATCCAACAAAAGCCCAACAAATTCCTTTTTTGGGGGGGATTTTGTCTATAATGATAAATGCCTTTTGAAACAGGTCATTCTGATTGATCTGGAGATGGAACACATGTCCCTCATGTCCAAATAACTCCTAAGAGACTATTTGAACCTTCCTTGACAGGTGGAAACCTCCAAACAAGGTGAATATCTAACAACTATGCAAAACAGAGAGTTTGCAACGCCAGTTTGCAGTGCACTGGTGTTTTAATTATATCTCTCGAATGCCAAATTGGGTCAGGCTGAAATATGGTCAGCAGGTCAATGCCGTTATCATGCTCCTCCACAAAAAAATTCAGAAAAAACCCACATCACCGTTTTGGATTTATGATCAAATATTTAAAAGAAGATGCTACATGAAATGAGTTCGCAACGCCTGTACCAGTTCGCGGCGCTTTTGTTTGTGAGTTAGCAGCGCCAATTTCAAAATGGATCATGCACTTCAAGGAAGTTGTTAGAAAAATTGGTGACATGATCCCTGAAAATCCAATTAAAAGAATGCGCTGAAAAATCATAAAATCCCCTTCACATTCTATGTGCTAACACATACTACAACAAATCCATTGATATGTTAGTAGGAGGCACCACTCCCTTGTAGCCACCCCCATTGGCAAAAGGATCATGGTATATTGAAGATTATATGTTGTTGTGGGAGACATCTCTCAACCAATGTGGGATTAATATTTTGTGTACAAAGGTATTTTATGCCATGGAAACAATTCCAAGAGGCACATATTTTAGGCATCTCTAACTTAGTAAGGGACATTTTTTAATAACACATGTGAAAGGGTGTTGTGGAGTACTACTGGTGAGGGGTTTTTTTGGTATTTTTGCATAGAGGGAGGGGGAATATTGAGGAACAAGCATATTCACACTATAACCAATCAACCAAAAGGCCTTTGGCCAAATGAATGGGATGAGCAATTTGTTCAGAGCTATTATTTTTATTTTTCTTTTTGTTGTTGTTATTAGGTTTTATTACTAGATAAAATATGTTCCTTATCATCTAGTAATAGAGCGTCCAGTCCAGGCATGCTCCTTTCACTCACTGTTTAGTTTCTTGGAGGTCACCCTCCCACTCCACATGTGATCTTCAACATTTATGGATCTCTTGACTTTGTGCCCACCCAAATATCTTCAAGCTTTAGGTTTTTTGAGGTTTGTGCTTCACCCCAACTAGAATCATATTCAAGTAGTTCTCTTGGCCATTGGCTCCACCCAACAAACTTATCTTCAACACACAAATTCTTAGATTATGGGTCACTAGGCTCAATGCCCATCCAAATCTACTCTACATTGGCATTTTGGAGGCTGCCCTCCCACCCCAAATGCCTCTCTAGTGCTATGACGCCTTCTAGCTCTCCTTTGCACTACGTCCTCTCTTTCCAACAATCCTTTTGGTAGCTAAGTTTCTTGGCATTTACCATAGCCATCGCTTCAGCCTAGGGTTTACTTTTTATATCTCCACAACAATACATTGTTATCCCAAATCTTGTTTTTCATCATGCCTCCCTACAAAGATAACTCTTCAGATGAGGAATACTCCAACCTCTCTATTGTTGTTCAGGAAAGGGCTAGTGCCCTTATCGAAGCTTTGCATCATCAACCTAGGTTTTCCACTCCTACCTTCTAGTTGAATACTAGAATCTCCTTGCCCAAATATGGTGGACAAATGCAAGGAAACGTTTTGGATTTTTGGATCTGTAGTGTAAGAACTTATTTTCAAATCAGCCTAGATATCATTGAAGATCGATGTTTATTACTTGTAGGCAATCACTTAGAAGGACTTGCCCAAGCTTGGTGGCAATCCGACGCTACTTCAAATATCTACATTGAACTCAACAAAGAACAACCAACTAGTGACACATCATGATGAATCACCACATGGGACACCTTGTATCAGACCGTAAGAAGATGTCTTTATCCTCCAAGTTGTTTGTCAAACTTAAAGTATAAGTGGTTGCAATGGTGCCAAGCTTAAGGACAAAGTATACAATAATATATTGAGGTTTTCGCCAAGTTCTAACTCCAACTGCAGATGTGATATTTTGAAGAGGTACTTGTGATTAAATTTAATTATGGTTTGCTAAGTATTTTTCTTAATGAAGTAGCGATGCTTGTGTTGATATTATGGTAGTTGTGGGAGGTATTAACCTCTACATGTAACCTTTGACGAGTCTAGAATATTCTAGGAAGCAAGAGAAAACCTAGAAGGTTAGGAAATAACCTTAGAAGACAAGTCGACTCAAGATAATAATTTATATTAAATTATTATCCTCTATAAGTAGAAGTCGGCCCAGTTAGGTCACTTAGAGGACTATAAATAAGAGGGCGCTAGAGCTCACTTGACACACTCACTCTCACAACTGTGTTGATGCGCAAAAACGCAACATGAAATCCCTGTCTGAAATGGGTTGCAATGCCTTACTACTTATATTTATTTAATAATATACTAAATAGGTGGGACCCCGTGACGTGAATAATAATGAAAGGCGCTTTTATTTGATTACGCTCATGACTACCCTGCAAAGATGACTCTACAGTTTGAAATTTAAAGCTGTTTTCTGGATGAATGATGGGGTTTATTGGCAATTTAATTTAAAAGGGGATGGGGAAAAATGTTGTTTCAATGAGCATCTTGGGGTATTCTTGCTACACATATATTTTGACTTGTTGATTCAAACCCCAAGCATGGGCCATATACAACTATGGCATTTTGCACTTATGATTTCTTTTTATTATCATGGACAATTGTTAAGTCTTATAAGATGGCAATCCTTCCCTAGCAAAGAATGTAGGACATGAGATGTATTTGGTGCTAAGTGTCGAGTATGCATATAAAAATTATGAGCTATAGTTGGGTGTGTTCATACTTGGCTATAGTTGATGGAAGTTAATGTGAGAAACGACGTTCAATTACTGCACATCGCTCTAACCCTACCTCGAGGTCGCCACCCTCACTTGGTTCGCTTTTGTGTTGGTTTCTTTGGTTGGTGTTGCCTCTGTTTTGCTCGACCTTCGAAAGAATAGTCATGCTTGATGGTTTTCTTGCATTCTCCATACAGGTATGATGTCTCTTACCTCTCCATTCATGAAATATAGCTCTGCTCATAATAAAATCACGATGTTGGCTCTTAGATTTTCTTACAGACTGTGTTTGCTTCCAAAGTGTAAATGGATGTATGTGGGTATCACGACTGTGCAAATCACATTTAAGTGAAGGTTCCTCCCTATTGGCATTTAAATTTTTCAAGTTGAGAATAGTGTTCGAAACTCCTTTATGTTTGGATTATGTGATTACGTTATGCCCAGAATGAATATTGCTTATGTGCTATGACTGTTGGCAAATAATTATGGCAAGTTTTTTTTGGTTTCACTCGTCTTTGGTCATTAAAATTCAAGGGTTTCTTTTTCTCTGTGAACAAAAGAACAATTGTTTTTCTTAACACCGGTACCCATTCTTTGGAAGATTTGTAGCTCCTTCAAATTACCTTTCAACTGTTTGTGAATATATGGGCGTATTTGCCTTGCAGCCACCATGAGAGGTCTGTGGAAAGTCTGTTGTGATAAGAGATGGTTAAATGTTTTTTTTGCAAACCCTTGATGTATGTTTCGCCCTTTCGTGTGCCCAGACCTCGACTCTTTTCTCTGGTGTATGGAAATTAAGAGATTATAATTCTGGTCTTGATAAGAGATGGTTAAATGTTTTTTTTGCAAACCCTTGATGTATGTTTCTCCCTTTCATGCGCCCAAACCTCGATTCTTTTATTTGGTGTATGGCAATTAAGAGATTCGAACTCTGGGGTATGTTATAAGTGATTAACCCAACAGTGGGAAGATTGGTTATTTGCGTTAAGTCTTGTCTCACTTGTTATTTATCCATGGGGCTTTTGTCGATTTTGAAGTTGTATAATGTTAAAATAAATGATAAGAACCAGTTTCACATGGGATTTCGAAACCCAGTTTTTTATACAACAAGTATCAAAGTTGTGATGATGGCTTTATGTGGTGTTCTCAGCCTCCTATATGTGCTTGATGTAGTCTGGTTTTAATTGTTGGAATGACTCTGTTAACAGTCTTTTATGAAAACTCTGCTAATAAAAAGAAAAGAAAGGGGAAATTAAAGTTGTACAATTTGACAGTCCTACAACTTTCTTGGGTTTTTATATTGGATAATATGAAAATAGACGTGTGTTGGATTTGAGTTATTGAACAAAGAAAGGTTTTGGCAAATGATGGTGATGATGATTTTTTTTATAAATACTATTACATATAATAGAACAATAATCGTCTTTTCCCTTCCATGCTCTCATTTTTTCGCTCATTATATGGCCCTCTCCTTCACAATTACATTTTAAACATTCCTTGTTCTATTATTATGAATTTCATTTGGTTGAAAAGAGAAAAGATTAATAATAATAATAAAAGGCTAGTTGATGATTGGTGTTGGGAAATTGGATATAGATACATTTTATGTTACTTATGAATTTTCTTGAACAATATTCATTGGTCGCTTCTCATCCATGCTGCCACTTTTTTGCTCATTATAATCCCCCCATCTTCCCAATATCCCTGCCACTCCCTGTTCAAATGAAAAATTGATTGTTGAATGTTAAGATATTGACGGATGGATTGCATGTGCTTCTGTGGTAAATAATATAGCCAACCTTTTTATTTTATTTAGGTAGATATTGATGCATGGATTGTTAAGAGTTTTTCATGACATGTTGGAATATTGCTTCAGGATGAGCTTCTTTGGCAGAGGGAATTGGCAGAGGGGCCATAGAAGGCCACAATTTTCAATACATTTTGATGTTGATTCACATGAATTAAATTAGCTCTTTCAAGTTGTGTTCTTCAACCTAGTTGGCCATGGGATCCTCCAGCCCCGACCTGAGAGACCTCCCTTCCAGCCACATCAAAACTTTTCTAGTATCTGCGTTCCCCCTCATGTATCTATGCAGCCAGAACCGCTTGCCAATGATGGTTGGCAAGAGATTGTCCATCAACCTGTTGAGCATCACCATGGTTGTCCTACTGCGTCTTTGTCATTACCCCCTCCTCCACTGCCAAAAAATCCAAATGCTCAAGCTGATCATGTTGTCTCACCCATGCAGTCTTCTCATGCAAGTAAAAGGCTAAAAATTTATTTTATGAAGCCAGAGCCAGATAAAGGAAAAGGAGTGGCCACTCCCTCCAAGTCATCCAAAGATTCATCTGGATCTATGTCCTCTCATCTTCGTCTCAAAGACAATTGCTCCCATGTCATCAGTGAGATCCACCCTCAAGGTTCTGATCAACCTAAGGTTGTAACAAAAAGATCAAAAGAGGGCAATAGTGAAAAGAGGCCAAATGCCTCTCATAATAAATATGGGTTTAATGTTGATTATTATTATTTTCTATTGAGGACAGTCTTTTTTTTTTACAATGTTTTGGATAGCAAATAGATGTTTAGACAGTGTTTTGGACAACATGGATATAATGTTATTTTTTTGGATATAGTTGTGTTATATTTTGCTGATATTAAAATATTTGATCATGAATATGAAAATGGGAGTTACAAGGAGGATGTTTGAATCAAATGTTTGGGGTTTTATACTTCATGTTTTGATGACTATTAAGAGAAATTGAACGAGAGTCACAAGGGGTCTCACCTATTTAGTTATTATTTAATTAGACCCTTATTTATATATATTATTATTTTAATTAGTTAAGTTAATTAGTCTTAACTAACGAAAGGTAGTTGAACTACCATAACTTATTGAGAAGGAATAAAATCTCAATCAAATGAAGAAACAAAAGGGGAAGAAAGAATAGAAGGAGAACTTCAGCCATAAGGTTTGCTCCATACTAGTGAGATACTTTTATTTTTCATTCATTCTGAGTTTACTAGAAGGCTTAACCATCTTGATGAAAGCAGGGTCTTATTGAAGGCAACAAGATTTAAAACTGAATCATATATTTCAACAGCTTGTTTTGAAGGTGTATGATTTATCTTTGGCAGTTTGTGTGTTCTTATATGTTTATGAATTAAATGTCATGACTGATAAAGAATATTTTGTTGAGTCAAGTGACAACATTTTGTGGCAAGATGATCGAGATCTTTAGCTTCAGTTTTTTCGTTGTCAGATTCTTTTTGTATGGTGCCCATCGAAGGCTTCTAAATCTGACTTTGGTCCCTACCCTCGTAGGGGTTTGTAAAGATAATTTAGCTTTGTATCTCATAATGAAATCAATATATAAATCAGACTTTTGATTTCAGTCTCACATATGTTTTTATGATGATTTGGTTCATATTTCACTTTTATCTCCATGTACACACTCATGTAATTTTTGTTTAGTTTATTTCTTTGCACAATTACAGACAATATATAAAAAATAATCCTTGGTCCCTTAGTATTAATACCTGCGGATTAAGTGATTGTTTCTTTTATTCTAAGGCTATAAACCTCGGGTAGCATTCCCAACTATCTTGTCTTAGCCCAGCAAGATCTAAAAATGCTTGAGTAAGGTTCCTCATACCTTTTCCTCAACAAATTGCATAAGGACAAGTGGTGCGCATGAATGGAGGAGAGTTGCAACTGCTGTAGGGGTGAGTTGGTCTTTAGTTATGGTTTGAATTTATGCTTGGTACACTAGCTCTGTAGAGAGGTACGCTACCTTGGTTGGCTATTGGGTCTAGGGTTTGCTTCCAGAATTATTTTGTCTGTCAAGGTTAAGGTGCTCAGGGGTGGAATTTGTGCGTATGGTTGGGTGACAATATTGAGATATTGCCTACGGTGAAATAAGCACACCTTTTATTCTAACAATTTATGGGCCCACACTATCTTCGAAAAATATAACCACTAGAAGGTAGATTAGGAGGATTTTCTCAGTTGTAGTTGCAGTTGCAGTCAAAGTTTTGTTGCAACAACGAAACACTAATCCTCATGTTGAGGCACCTTAAGTGAAGCGCTTGACCTATTTCCTGGATAACCTACTTCCCCCTAGCCTAGCGCACCTCCTGCTACTCTCAGCAAGCTAAGACATTAAGTTTGAAATTTTGGTCAAAGTCAATGTTTGACCAAGTCAGAATCTAAGGTTGACCAATCAAAAAGTCAAAATGGAAGACAATTATGAAGACATAAGACCTAGCATGAAGAAAGTGTATGTTGTGCCCAAGAGAAATCTACAAAAGGGAACATTATGAGGTTTACCAATCCTCTAGCAGTTAAACCTCTGGTCCAACAAAGTCATTCTAAGGTTTATCGTCACAGTTGGGTAACAAAGGTATGTGCCTATACATGTTGTTTTAATTTGTATCATTAGCATGAGTGTGTTTGTAGGGAATGTACAAGGGATCTTGTCCAAAGCAGTGATCTTGGATTCAGTGCATTCAAAAGATCAACACAATCTCCAGATTTGACTTGGTATATCTCTGGCTGTTATGACATTATGAACTTCTAGTCAAAGTTATAAGTTGACTTTAGTCAAAACCTTATAAGGTTGAGATCGTATTCTCTAACTCGGTTTTCTAGAAGGACAGGTCGGAAAGGACACTTGTTCCAGAAGAAAAGAAATTAAAGTGGAACAATAGCAAGACTCTAGGTTTGCATATCAAGTTTGACATCCTTATTATTGTCACTTAAGTGAGTATTGATAAGTACTAGTAGCTTATACTATTCAATGTACTTATTTGCAAATATGAAATAACACCTACTCTAGGAGATATTTCTTGTTCTTGTTCTCATACTAGATCATCTCAGTAATGCTACCAAGAAACTATCCTTCATATTTCGGAAACACTTTTGTTCTTATTGTCTCGAGCAGGTTATTTCATGAAGGCTATCATGAAGATGTCTTTCCAGGCTTGTAGCAATTGCCTCTATCCTTGTCCTTATTCTTGTTTCGACTTCCCGTCATAAACATATTGTCTTGGATCTTTCTTTTGCTTCTTGTCTTGTTTCGGGCAGGTACCCTTGTGAAATATGTTGACAAACCTTTGAGGAACAATCTTTGCAGAAGCTGTCATAGAAGAAGTTTATAAGAATGACACAATGCTTGCAACAACTGCTAGGTGGACAACAATCAGAACATATAGAAACTAACTTAAAAGGACTCAGAGGTAGTCAATAATTAAAAGGAAACCAGAACATGCTTGTGATTCTTTGCAGAAAGCAAAGAGAGATGCAACAGACAGAAACATGGACTCTCTTAGTTAGAGGGAATTGATTGCAGAATTCCATAAACATGCAATATTGGAATAAAAACAAGGAATTTCTAGATATTGCTCATTCAGGCATGAAGCTGGGATTAGGAGGGAGCTAATCCCCAATGATATGGTCCAATGAAAAATCCGTGAAGACTTATAAATGGAAGCTTTGATAGATACAAGGTGAGATTTAGGGCTAGAGGGTTCTCCCATAAGGAGGGAGAAGACAATGATGACAACTTGTTCTAGTAACCAGATATATCTCTACTTGAGCCATTATATCTCTTTTAGTATCCATGGGTTGGAGTTTACATCAGATGGATGTAAATATTGTTCTTCTCCACAGAGTAATTGAAGAAGAAACATATGTAGAGCAACCTCAAGGTTTTGAGGTATACCAGAAAGAGACTCATGAATGCAAATGGAAGAAGACCTTGTATGGATTCAAGCAACTTGATGCAGAGCCTCTCATGTACAACAAAAGCGTGGTGAAAAAATCCTATGAAAAAGGAAGTGTATCGAAATAGTTCTTCAGAAGCCTGGGATAATGGATTGCAAATCCATAACAAACTCCCACGATGACAAATCTCAAGAAGTTGAGAGACTTTGATCTAGTAGACCTGTCCCTATATCGACAATTGAATGGCTCACTGATGTATTTGGAGAATACTCAGCCGGATATTTTCTTTGATGTGAGAATAGTTCCAGGTGGAACCTAGCCATGAGAATTGAACAATTGCAAATCATGACTTGAAATGTCTTCATGGGATGTCTGAGTTTGTACTACTAGACACTTGACTTTGTAATAGTTTTTTATAAAGTTGTAATAAAGTGGTTCTTTAATGTAAGTGACTTTTTAATAAAGTGTACCTTCTAATATTAAAGTGACTTTATTTCATAAAGTGCACTTATGTTATAAAGTGAAAATGTACTTTAATATTTAAGTGATTTATTTTGGAGGGAATGAATCATGTCCCTTGATCATGTAAAGGCAAGATTAGATCTTGGCCTTTGGATTTAGGGATGGGGAAGGTGAAAAGACACTTGGAAGGTGAAAGGTCATTTTCGAATTATAAGA
>SNQJ01S0023560.1:155873-170529 GCA_010110895.2 Picea sitchensis | reverse complement strand
GTGAATGACAAAGAAGGGACAAGAGCCAAGCGACCGACATTTGAGTCGCCGCCCCATATGCATGAACAATTCCTCGCCAAAGAACAAGGTTTCAGCAAAGAGATGGAGGTAGAGACGAGTATGTCTCATCCAAAAGCATCTCGAGGATGGAAACCAAGAAAATGCATCCCCCAATATGATAAACCTTCCAAGTATACTATCAACTCGACCAGGGTCAGGGAACACACCCATTTCATGAAAGAGAATGCCCTAATAGGGATTTTTTTGGGTCTTTGGCCTCCGTAAAGGGACCTCATGTGATGGATCAAAGCTTGGTGGAACCCAAAGGGGGACTATGAAGTCCAACTTAGCTCCAAGGGGTTCTTCACGATCATCCTCTATAGCTTGGAGGATAAGGACCAGATCTTCGACAATGGACCATATTTCTACAACTTTGTAGGGCTCTTCCTCAAATTCTGGAGAGATCGCTTTAGCCCAGAGAAAGAGGATTTCACCATGGCACCAGTCTAGATCCGAATCTACTCCCTACCCTAGGAATTCTAGCTTGAGGAAATTCTCATGGGCATAGGGAACACAATGGGAAGGTATGTAAAATCCTCATAGGTGAAAAAACAAAGGAAATACACCTCCTATGCCCGCATATGTGTCTACGTGGATATCTCAAAGGCCTTACCAGGCTCATTAACTATAGAATACCAGGATGAGGACTGGAACCAAACCATTGATTATGAACACATCCCCTTCCGTTGTAGGAAATGTCATGAGCATGGTCACCTTTTCTGTGACTGTCCTCTAAATGCTCAAAATTCAAAAGCAGGAGACGAAAAGCAAAAGGATGTCTACACAACAGTGACAGGAAGGAAAAAACAACCCCCCATGAAGCACAATCAAGAAAGTAATCAGAAGATCCCCATTAGCAACTCTTTTGATATCCTAAATCAGATCCCAATAGAAGAGGAGGTGGAAAATCCACATAAGAAAGACAACCAGGACAAGGATAAAGGAAAATCCAAGCTATAGCTTGAACCAACAAAAGGACAGAACTAAGAAATAGATCCTATAGTTCAACAAAATGAGGATAAACCAGAGGATGGTGGGGACACTCTCATGCAGTTGGATGATCAGGATCTAGCGTACATTGACCTGGAGAAACTGAAGGAAGCCTTCAATAAAAAGGAGCTGCAAACCATCCCAGTAGAACAACTCAGGAAAGTGCACAAAGTATTCATTGATTCCATGGCAGGGGCCACTTCGTGACTAGGCATATCCCCAGATCCAACACCTGAGCCCAGGCGTACCCCCCGAGAAAGAAAACATAGAGGCCGCAAATCAACACACCAACTCATCAAAGAGGTAGGAAACTATATGCTTAACTTGGGATAGATCCACCGTCTCACGGAAGGGTACTTCTCCCCACCACCCAACTCATCATGATGAAAATCATGACTTGGAACATTACAGGGCTTAATGGAAGGTCCAAACAAAGGACCCTTCGAGACAATATTTGTGCAGAGAATCTAGACATTCTCCTTTTACAGAAAACAAAATGCACCGGGGAATCAACTGAGGAAATCTTTCAGCGATGCTGGAGAAATTTTAGCTCCATTCACACAGACTCAAATGGTGTTGCAAGGGGCCTAGCCATTCTATGAAACCCTACCACAGTCATAATAGATCAACCTTTTTCCACAGTTGGCACACTCATAGTCCACTTCAGGGCCTTAGGATCCAACAAAGATGGAATTATTACAAATGCCTATGGACCGCAAAGTGCCCAGGACAAGGATTTTTTCCTACACAGGATATCCACGATAAGTACATTGTTGAGATCTGTGCGCTGGATAGTAGGGGGTGACTTCAACATCATTCTTACGTTGGAGGAGAATACTGGAGGCACAAAGCGGTTATATCAAGACTGTGGTAAGTTCATATCACTAATAGACCAGCTAAAAATTATAGACATAGAAACCAAGAATGGATTTTTCACTTGGTGTAACCGGAGATCTGGACCCCAACATGTCGCAAGCAGATTAGATCGCTTCCTTGTCTATGAATCAATAATGCTAGATGATTCAGTGTTTGAAGCAAAGATTCTCCCAAAATCAGGTTCAGATCATTGGCCAGTCTCTCTCTGGTTAGACACAAGAGCAACACCCAAGCTTATACCCTTCCGATTCGAAAAGTTCTGGCTCACCCACCCGGATTTTTGAGAACTTTCCACAACCTAGTGGAGGCAGGAAGAGATAGACCATGGCACATGCATGTATAAGTTTCAAAAAAGGCTAAAGATCTGGAACAAAAATGTGTTTGGTAATATCTTCCAAGAAAAACAGGAGATCGAGCAGCGCCTAGAGGACCTACAACAAGAATTCATTTCATAGGGACGAACGATAGACTCTGCAAGGGAGGAGGAAAAGGTATAGGTCGATCTAGATGAGTGTCAGAAACAAGAGGAGATACTTTGGAGACAAAAATCCAGAGTACATTGGCTTAATGAGGGAGAAAGGAACACCAAGTTCTTTCACCGCTCCATGGTGCATAGGCAATATATCAATAGAATTACCCAACTAGAAGATACCCAGGGGAACCCCATTCTAGATCATACAAGCATGGGAGCTGAACTAGTTAACTACTACTAAGACCTCCTATTAGAACCCCTAAGGGACAAAATGTCGACCATAAGCAAGAGAACATGACACATCCCTTCCCTTATCACAAAGGAACGAAATGAAACACTGATGAGGTCGATCACACAAGAGGAAGTCGATCAAGCAGTTAAAGACATGCCACTAGGAAAATCCCCGGGGCCGGATGGCTTTACAACAAACATTTTTCACTATTGTTGGTCGGTGATGAGAGAAAAAGTTTGGCAAGTAGTAGAGGAATATAGAACATCTGGACAAGTCCTCTCGGCCTTCAATGCCACTTTCCTCACATTAATCCCAAAGGAAGAGAGGCTAACCCATCCAAAGCAGTTCTGACCCATTTCCCTCTATAATGTAATATACAAAACCATCACGAAGGTAATAACTCTATGACTCAAACTGGTGTTTCCCTTCATCATCTCCAAGGAACAATCCGGGTACGTGGAGGGACACCAAATCATGAATAGTGTAATCCTTGCGCATGAGGTAATACACTCACTCAAATCAACTCATACCCTAGGTGGCATACGTCAGGGGGGGGGCCTTTCCCCTTTCTTTTTTGTCATAATGGTTGAAGGCCTTGGTCGTTACATTAATGCCTCAGTCGAGGATGGTTCCCTCAAATGCCTACCTCTTCACAATCTCTAGCCGATAGCCTCTCATAGTCAATTTGTGGATGACACCTTGCTGATGAATACTCCCACCACTCAGGAGGCTAACAATCTCAAGACCATTCTCACAGACTTTATAGAAGCTTAGGGAACCTCCCTAAACCTAGACAACTAACAACTTTTCTTTTTCAATACCCCGATGGCGATCCAAACCCAAATCTCCAAACTTCTGGGGATCCCCAAGAGCTCCCTTTAGTCTAACTGTCTCGGTATCCTCCTTATGGGGGCAACCATTTGTATCATCTCTTGGGATAGCCTCCTATTATCCATATCTAACCGTATAAACAACTAGACCTTTCTCTCTATCAACCTAGAAGCTCGACTAGTCCTACTAAAATCTGTGCTTCAAGCACTACCGACGTACCTATTTACAACCTTGACAACACCATAGTCAGTTATAAAATCCATCAGAAACCTCCAACGCAATTTTCTCTGGCATGGACACCACCCGGACAAGAAGTGGGCTCTAGTAGGCTGGGATAAAATCTACATGCCTGATTCAATAGGTGGACTGGGTCTTAGGGATCCATGAAAGCTCAATCACATAATGGGGGCAAAACTTTGGTGGCGATGGCTCAAACACCCTACAGAGTTATGGGATAAACTTTGGAAGCTCAAATATGCACCTACCACTAGCGAGGACCTCCTCATCAGACTAAATGATCTGATTCAAGGATCCAACATATGGAATGCATCTTGGTGCAATCGCCCTGTCATACATAAATATGCCTTTTGGGAGATACAAAATGGAGAGCGGTCCTTATTCTAGGAGGGCTCTTGGCAGCAATTGCTACCGTTGCACTCAATGGAAGAGCTAAGCCTCCTTCATCAGCAAATGCAATTCAGGGATACACTACATGTAAAGGACCTTTGGAAGGAAAATTTTCTACAACACCTGTGGCGCATACGGAAGACTCAACCCCATGAACTAAACATACCGGAAGATAGCAATACACAATGTTGGGGGGATTTGGCCTTGCAGCGGAAGATCCACATCAACGAAGAACCATACATCCTCAGGTGGGGACACTTGCCTACAGAAAACTTCTCGGTAAAAGAAGCCTACAATCTTCAGGAAAATTACCACATGCAACCAAAAGAGCACATTTGGGGTAAAATTTGGAACCCCAAATTCTGGTCAAAATTCTCCATTTTTCTTTGGCTAATTTCCCAGAATCATATACTCACTTGGGATAACCTTCAAAATCGGGGCTTTGTGGGACCTTCAATATGCCTCTTCTACTGACAACAAGAGGAAACAATGGAGCACATCCTAAATCAATGATCTCAAAGTGGAGTAATCTAGGACATGGCAGCGCAAATAATGCATCGCTCCAACAGAAACATAGCGAGTATTGTCAGCACTATTGAAAGCTGGGACTCCATTACCTATCAAACCCCAATCTTAGATCACATCTGGAAATTATTACCAGGATTCATAGTCTCGCAAATCTGGAAAGAGAGAAACAAAAGAATCTTCCACTCCACTTTCTCTCGCCCTCCACTACTTGGGCAAAGATCCTCACCCTCATTCGGGAAACAATCAGAGATGAGCCTTGGACACAGAATGATATGCAATGCAATCCTTCAGAAATTCTCATATTCTCGGCTTGGAAACTAAACCTCCCTGGCCACCCCCACCAGCCCCCCTGTTATCCGACCAACCTCTCTTGCATACCTCTCTCTTGGTCCCCACCCCCTCAAGGCTTTGTCAAATTAAATTTCGATGGATCCTCGAAGGGAAATCCTGGACCAATTGGCTTTGGGGCAGTTCTCCGAGATAGTGCAAGAAGTATTCTACACATCACAATAGGTTACCTGGGGCTCAACACAAACAATGCAACAGAACTGTGGAGTCTCATTAAGTGAATCAAACTAGCNAAGGGAAATCCTGGACCAATTGGCTTTGGGGCAGTTCTCCGAGATAGTGCAAGAAGTATTCTACACATCACAATAGGTTACCTGGGGCTCAACACAAACAATGCAACAGAACTGTGGAGTCTCATTAAGTGAATCAAACTAGCAATTAATCACAAAATCCATCAACTCATAGTGGAAGGGGACTCCCAGGTGATAATCCATCTTGTCTTAAAAATCATCCATGGCTCTAAACCCTTGAAAGTTTCCCCAAGTTGGAGACTTATGGGACTGTTGAAGGACTTGATATCCCTCCTTCAACCCAACCTCACTTTAATCCCCTCGCATGTGAAAAGAGAAGTAAACAAGATAGAAGATCGCCTAACTAATGAGGGAGTAGCCTCAAAGGAGGAGATGATTCAACTGGATGCTCGAATCTCCACAACCCCCCCCATTGTTGTGCCAATGTATGGATATATCCCAAAGCGACTGCCCCCTCCGATGGGGTGCCACACAGATAACATGCAACCCAAGCCATTTATGAGGCATGTCGCCACCTGCACCTTTAATTCTTGGATGGAGGACATAATTCATCGCCCTCTTGGGCAGGTTGGACAATTCCCTCGTGCAGGTTTAATGGAGCTCTTAATGCACCATGGCAGATGAGCGATGATGGGTATGGGAGGCATGAGCAAGGTCACCTCAACACCACTAGCGCTCCTCCATTTCATATGGGTTTGTTATGGCTCATTCCACTCGGCTCAGTTTTCGCATTTGTGCTTCGCTCCGTTCAATCTCCCAACTCTACATGCTCTTCTGCTAAGTTCCATTTGGTTTTCCTTATTTTCCATGCCCCGAGAGCATGGAAAGCCCAAGAGGGGTCCTTCCTGGTATTACTATGCATCCAGACAGAGACACCTCTACAAGCTTTCCCAGGCTTGTTCCACCACATTGATTTGAGGGAATAAGGAGCCAAATTTGCCTTCAATGGCCTATGTAGACGAGGAAATTCCAGAGGAACCAATTACGGTGTTGCCAGATACCTTCCTCTACATAGTTCCAGACAGAAAATACTGGCCCAACACCAATCTCCTTGCAACTACTACAACGAAATCCATGGAGGGGGGAACTTGTATAATCCAAGAAGAAATTCCTTTAGCTGACCGTCCGGTTGAGCCTCCACCGCCCACCTTGGGCATGGCTCGATATTCACACTCACCTTTCTTCCTGGCGCTAGAACATCTGGAGCTCATCTTTTAGACACGAAGGGACATTATGGAGCAGCTCCACAGACACACTCTTCTCAGCAACAGACTTGACATCCTGTTTGATGCATTCTCGTGCACACAAAGTTAGCAGCGCTGCCCAAACTGTGCACAACCTTACGTCTTCACTCCTCACAACGACACTCATGATAGTGGGTTTTAATAGCTCTTTTAATGTTTAAATCTCTTAGGCTCTCTGCATCACCTCTGCAAAAACATATGGACTTTTTTGTACTCATGTTTAGTTTTTCTGTTTTGTGCTCTATCCAAATTTTATGGCCATGTTTTATTCAGACTTCTTGATGCATGTTCAAATAGCTTTGTCTCAATACTCTTCTGCTACTTGTTTTGGTTTCCAAATGTTTTACGGAACACGTGGCAACTTTTTCTTTTTTACCAACTAGAACAACAGGGTGCCATCTATTTCAGTTTCCACTAGTTTGGAGGAACAAGTGGCAGGCCCTAGAACATGATTTGATATGTACAATCACAACTGTTTTATGAGGAAATAACACTTTTTTATTAAAAAAAAGAAGATAACAATTTACATTAAATTATTATCCTCTAGAAGTAGAAGTCAGCCCAGTTAGGTCACTTGGAGGACTATAAACAAGAGGGCGCTAGAGCTCATTTGACATGCTCACTCTCACAATTTCATAAGGAAAAGTGGTGTGCCTGACTAAAGGAGAGTTGCAGTTGTTGCAGTGGTGACTTGGTCTTTGGTTATGGTTGGACTTTCTGCATGGTTATGGTTTGGAATTTATGCTTGGTACGCTAGCTCTAGAGAGAGGTATGCTACCTTGGTTGGCTATTAGTGCTATGGTTTTCTTCTAGAATTATTCTGTCTGTCAAGGTTAAGGTGCTCGGGGGTGGCATTTGTCCCTATGGTTGGGTGACAATATTGAGATATTGTCTACGGTGAAACAAGCACATCTTTTATTCTAATATTTTGAGCACACCACCTTAGACCAAAATTTTCTCCATGCCCTTACTATATAACGCAAATTAGAGAAGCAAACTTACTCCATTTCGTTTCATAACCCTAACTCTAACCCTCACCCAAACCCTAGTGCTAATTCCCTCCCTCCCACAACTATTCGTGCCCCTTACATACCTCCTTCGACACATCCTTTTAATCTCCCTAACAGTTACACCACCTCTTATTTTCCTCCACTATGGTGCCACTATCAAAAAACTTAGAACCATGATGTTGCAGATTGCAAATTCTTACAACATGAAGCCACATCGAAAGCCCTGTACATTGATGAACAAGCCCTTTACTATTCCAAAGTGCCTCTATCCCCTTATCCTTCTCCTCAACTCTAGATAGTTCCTCTACCAAACCCTACTATAGTATATCCATCCTTACTCTTAATGACCAAAGAACATGTTGCACCACATTTAAATCTCCTTTTTACTCACAATTGTAAGGTTAAATATCAACTCACCACCATCATCCTTGAAAATGGAAGCCAAAAGAACCTCATTTACATACTTTTGTCATGCATCTTCAACTTCCCACTTGATTCAGATTTTATGAGCATAACAAAATGACTACAGATTATTAACAAATGCTTAACACAAAATAACAGAGATACAGTAAAACTGGTTTTCTATTCAATAAGGAAATAAGTTGAAACTGTAAAATGCAGCGAAAAACAAGTTTGTTGGAATGGTGACGACTTATCTCTGATAAGAGATGTGACGACTGAGCTCATTCACAAGAAGATGGTTACAATGAGGCTATGGAGGAATTTTTACAATAAATAGGAATGTCAAAAATCCTAGACATCCAAAAACCTAACCCTAGGAGATGAAGCGCCAAAAGTCATGTGGGCCCCGTTTGGGTAAGTTAGTACATCAACTTCCCGGGGTCGTAACTTTTGCATACGATCTCCGTTTGGGGCGCATGATAGCTCGTTGGAAAGGTATCATCGATGAGATTCATTTTGGGGGCTCAATCAAATCCTTTGGCTATCATTGAGAAGCTCAATCCCAAAAAACCTTCATTTAGGCCCTCAAAATGGCCTTGGAAGTTAAAAATTGCTAAAATAGTAAATTACCAAAATTGCCATAAAACTGTTTTGAGCTAGTTGGAAAAGGTGGGTGGCCACCGATATCCACTTGGATCAATCCTCCATCATTAGGAAGCAATGGTCTCCATTGCGTTGAGTTCCCCCATAAGATGAGGAATTTTTTGCTAAATTTGTCCCCATGTGAGCCACTTGCCTTGGTGCAGGAGTTGCCCTGCTTTGATGACTCGATAAAGATGGATCCTTTGTTGTCGAGTTCCCTTGATATGTGTGTCCACAATATGATCACTAGATGTCTGTTGTATGCATTCGGGGTTGATCTTTGTTGGTGTCGTTGTTCTGTTACTTCTGAGGTGTCCAATAATGCTGGGAAATAAGGGCGAAGGAGATCCACGTTGAACACTGGGTGCAGGTTAAGGAAAGGAGGAATGTTGAGCTCAAAATAATTATCCCCCACGACCTTGGTGATGGTGTGAAACCCATAACAGAGTGGGCGAAGCTTCCAATGGGGTCCTGTAAGGCGTTCTTTCTACAAGTGCAACCAAAATTTTTTGCCCACCTGAAACTTATGTGGCAACCGATGTTGATCATGGCGCTGCTTATACTTGTCATTGGACTTCTGTAGGATATCCTGAAATTGTTGGTATATGTGCTGGATCCACTCAATAAACTGGGTGGATTTTTCAGCTTTAGTTGGAGCAGGAGATGAGTCAATCGAGGTGACCAGAAGGGGGGGTGCAACATCTATGGGACCCAATGGTTGGAATCCCAACCCCACCTGAAAGGGGCTGTGGCCAGTTGAGCTATGCAGGGCTCGATTGTAGCTATGTTTGTCATGGGGAAGGCTCTCATCCCATGTGTGAGGGTGATTGGAATTATACATGCGAAGGATATGCACAATCATTCGATTTACGACCTCGGTTTGGCCATCTGTCTGGGGGTAGAAAGCCGTGGATTTGGTGAGCTTGGTGTCCAGTAGTGACTAGAGGCTCGACCAGAATGTGCTGATAAATCGAATGTCCCGATCTGAGACAATGGTTTGTGGGATTCCAAAATGTACCCAGACTCATTCAAAGAAGTGTTTGGCAATGGCCTCTGCTGTGATGCTCTTCTTGCAAGCAACCAGAATCGCCATCTTAGAAAAGCGATCAACAACCACAAAAACATAGTCATTTCCCTGCTTGGTGGATGGGAGGCCCAAAATGTAGTTCATTGAGATGGATTCCCATGGCTTGTCAGGAGTAGGAAGAGGGGTGTACATGCCCTGTTTCTTAGTGGTCGATTTGGCAATAGCGCAGGCAGTGCAGGACCTGATATACTTGTTGACCTCCTGTCGAAGTTTCGGCTAATAGAAATGTTTCTGTAGTATCTTCACTATCTTTTTGACGCCAAAGTGTCCTGCCACCCGACTGTAGTGGGCTTCCCAGATCAGCTTCGCTTGCTCGCTTGATGAAACACAAATATGGCCCAGATGACACAACAAACCATCATGAAGATGGAAATTATCGACAACTGCATTTGCACCCAACATTTGGTAGGTGGTGGCGAAATCTGGGTCTGTCTCATAGAGTTGGGGCCATCCAGAGGTCTCATGGCCGTAAGAGTCTAGCACCGTGGTGAGTGCCGCGACTGGCGATCTGTTGAGGCAATCAATGACGCGGTTGGTGCTTCCTATTTTATACTTTATGTTGAGGTGGAATTGCTGCAAGTATGTGGACCACTTTTGATGGCGGTCATTCTGCAATTTTCCTTGTGTCTACATGAACTGTAGTGGGTTATGATTAGTGTGGATGATTGTCTCCTTCCCAAGAATGTAATGTCTCCACTGGTGGCAGGCTTGCACAATGGAGTACATTTCTTTGTCGTAATTAGGGTACTTACGGACAACATTTGATAGTGTCTCACTATGATAGGCCACGGGGTGGCTGTGATGAGTGAGAATGGTGCCCACAACATATTTTGAAGCATCTATCTCGAACTCAAAGGACTGTTGCAGGTATAGTAGTGAAAGTATTGCGGTTGAGCACAAGCGCTACTTCAAATCATCGAACGCTTGTTGTTGGGCCAACCCTACGCAAATTTCACCTTACCACGACCCCTGGTTATTTGGCTGAGGGCCCATGCAATATGGGAGAATCCCAACACGAACCTGCACTAGAAATTGGCAAGGCCCAAGAAGCTTCGAAGTTCAGTGAGTTTGGTTGGGGCTGGCCAGTCACGAATGACTTGGATCTTGGATGGATCCACATGTACGTCATGTTGATCAATGATGTAGCCCAGGTAATGGACCCTGTCTATGCCAAAGGAGCATTTTCCCAAGTTGGCGTATAGCTTGTGCCACCGCAGGGTGTGCAGAACCTGTTGAATATGCTGCAAGTGTTCGACCCAAGTCTTGTTGTAAATGAGAATGTCATTGAGATACACCACTACCAAAGTATTGGTGAATGGTCGCAGGATATCGTCCATCATCCTCATGAAAGTGGTTGGAGAATTTGTCAAACCAAAGGGCATGACCAACCACTCAAAAAGGCCTTCCTTTGACTTGAAGGCGGTCTTCCATACATATGTATGTTCTATCAGGACCTGGTGGTAGCCAGACTTCAGATAAATCTTACTGAAGTATTTGGCCCCTGTGAGTTGATCAAGGAGGTTGTCGATTCGGGGAAGTAGGTACCAGTTTCTGACTGTGATTTTATTCAGAGCCCAGTAATCAATGTAGAGTCACCAGGTTCCATTTTTCTTCTGTACCAACATGATTAGGCTCCCAAAAGGTGATGAGCTGGGACAGATGTGCCCCTTGTGGAGCAGTTCTTGGATATGTCACTTGATCTCCTCATTCTCTAATAGAGAGCGGTGATAGACTGGCCCATTGGGTAGTGGTGTGCCTGGGGTCAGATCGATGGGGTGCTTGACCTGACAGTGCAGAGGTACCCTGATAGGTGAGGAGAATATATCTGAGTATTCTTCCACAACCTTATCTACTTGTTTCTGTTGTGTGGAGAGGTCGGCCGCAGAGACCTTGGATGTGGTTGTGATCTTTCCTTCATTCTGAGAGTGAATCCCAAAGAAGACAAACTTCCCCGTCTGAGAGATGACCTTCCTACATTGCTTAGCAGAGATCAAGGAAATAACACTAGGTGGGATTGCCTCAGGTATCCTGTACAATTTTTTGTTCAAAGTAATAATAACACTACGAGGCCTAGACTCATATAACCCATGATGTTTCCATAAATAAGGTTGGACCAAAAGAATATCACAAACTTCGAGAGGAGCAACATCACACAATACCTTGTCTTTGAAGGGCTTGATGTCGTACGACAGTCGACACTGTTGACTGACACGAAGATCGCTGCCTTGGCAGAGCCATCCAATGGTGTAGGGTTGTGGGTGCGACATTGTCGGTAGGGCCAACCGCTTGATGACCTCTGCTGAGATGAGGTTCTTTTGGCTACCGCTATCAACGATGAAGTGCAGCAGGGTGCCTTTTACCCACATCTGTGAATGGAAGAGGCACTCTCCTTCTTATGGCTCATCTGGTTTACCATGCTGGAGCTTGGTGGTAACAACGGTGGCACTGGGTTCCGCGTCAATGATTTGTCTTCCCCTTTCTGGTTCCGACTCAGAGTCAAAACCCGCATCTGATTTAGAGTCTTTCACTTCGGCCACCATCGACTGTTTTGAGTGACAGTCATCAGTGTTATGCCAAAGGCTCTTATGGAAGTCGTACCACTTCGCTTTATCTTTCTTTGTCTTTATGGTGTCCTTCTTTGCTTGCGTCTTGGACTGGTTTTCCTGATACTATCTATTTTCTCTATCCTTTGTTTTGTGGGTTGGGGCTGCCCTTTCCTGGCTTTTGCTGTGAGGGGTTCCCAGGCACAAATTGCCGCGGCTTTTGTTTGAGCTTCTGCTCGATTTTGACGACATATCGGTAGGCCGCGCCCAAGGATGAGATGGCCAGAAATTCCATTTCGGTCTGGATGTATCTATGCAGGGCATCGTGATACTTGAGCACCAGATGTTGCTCCGAATATTTGATACCCAACTTGGTGCGCAAGGTATGGAAGATATTTGTGAAATCTGGCACTGCTTGCTCTCTTTCTTGCCACAGTGTGGTCCATTTGGTATACAAGTCGTCATAACTTCCGACAGGGTAGTATTGTTCCTTAATAACATCCCTTAAGGATTCCCAGGTGGCCATGACTGTAAATAATGAGGTTTCCTTTATTTCCTTTTACTCACATAAAGTTTCCCACCAATCCTTGACATGGGGAACGACTTTGAGGAGCGCAAAAGTAATCTTTTCTCTATTCGAAAAATTATGGATAGAAAAATACCCTTATATTAGATTCAACCACTTGTCTACATCATCTGCGTCTATCTTACCTTCAAATATAGGAATATCAAATTTTATTTGTACCTTGAAGGGGGCGATGCCTCCGCTCGAAGAATATGCGTCGCCTATTGGTAGCCACCGAAGGATTTGCACGAAACTATCCACCATCTCGTTCCTTTGTTGCGTGAGGGCTTCCTCAAGCAACATTTTGAAAGGATCTCCTGTCTCGTCATATTTATTTTCTCCTGCCATGAGAGGTCGCTTGGGAGTGCGAGAGATTTTGTCCTCAAGAGAAACAAGCTCGAGACCCAACTATTTGTACTCCAACCTCGCTGGGGATATGCATTAAGACGATAAGGAGCAGACCGCTCTGATACCAATGATCCGGATTTTATGAGTAGAACAAAATGACTACAGATTATTAACAGGTGCTTAACACAAAATAACAAAGATACAATAAAACTGGTTTTCTATTCAATAAGGAAATAAGTTGAAACTGTAAAATGCAGCGGAAAACAAGCTTGTTGGAATGGTGGTAGCTTATCTCTGAGAAGAGATGTAACGATTGTGCTCATTTGTAAGAAGATGGTTGCAATGAGGTTCTGAAGGTCTTTTTACAATAAACAAGAATTTCAAAAACCATATACATCCAAAAACCTAACACTAGGAGATGAAGCGCCAAAAGTCATGTGGGCCCCGTTTGGGTAAGTTAGTACATCAACTTCTTGGGGTCGTAACGTTTGCATACGATCTCCATTTGGGGCGCATGATAACTCGTTGGAAAGGTATCGTTGAGGAGATTCATTTTGGGATATCAATCAAAGCCTTTGGCTATCATTAAGAAGCTCGATCCCCAAAAAAAATCATTTAGGCCCTCAAAATGGCCCCGGAAGTTAAAAACTACTAAAAATAGTAAATTACCAAAACTGTCAGAAAACTGTTTTGAGCCAGTTGGAAAAGTTGGGTGGCCACCGATATCCACCTGGATCAGCACTACTCGACACCCCTCTCCTTATCAACTAGGTTGTGTTCAACAAGACATCCCTCATCTACTCATTAATAAATGTTGTACAATCACCTTTACGATGACCTTTCCATGATATAGTTGAATGCAATGTCTCTCCCCTTGACTATTCTAATTTATTCCTAGGAATCCTACATCACTAACACTAAAAATATTTATACAACACCCACTGCAATACCTATCACCTATTTAAATATGGAAAATCCTATGAGCTCACTTTTGCTACCATACCTCTACCATGTGCTTCCACAACCCAACAAGTTAGTGTACACAAATAACTTTCTCTCTCAATTTTCCCTCACATCCATACACCACAATTAGTGGCTCTATCATTCTTCTAGATCTCCCAACCAATACAATCTCATCCTCATCCTTCCACCCTAGCTCATAGTCATGACTCTCAAATTATCCCCATGCCTAAGCTCTTTGTTTCCTCTCTCTCCATCCCTCTACCTCATTCCCTTGTTTCCCTAGTGCTCTCAACAATTAAAATAATGATATCTATGCATCTATACTAGCTTCTACATTGCACAATTTTCTTGCACCAAATCTTGGGTTGCAAAAGCACCATAACCCCACCACTATAATATTATAGAAAGTAGTTACTACATCCATGGTTTCTCCTTAGTTATAGAGGTTACCTCATTACAAACTCCCTCTTATGAGCCTTCAGAACTCTAGGCATATCAACAACAATACAACTCTTCGTTCTACAACAACAACAATTCCTCAACGTTATATTGTTAATTGGGCAAATATTGTTTACATGACACCTCAAATAGATCCTATAACATGTCCCATGTACAATTTGAAGAAATTCCTTGATGT
>SNQJ01S0023560.1:127274-155863 GCA_010110895.2 Picea sitchensis | reverse complement strand
GGAAGGTCTAAAGTGCTCAGATACATCAGATCCATCCATTGGTTCAAAAGGTATGTCTTATTTCTATGAATAGTTGGATTTTGATGTATGCATGAGGAATGGCAATGGAGATTTGAGGATTCTCCCTAGAAAGACTAGTGGCTACATGTGATCTTTTGCATAATTCACATCTACAGAATTACAGTGCTGGTATGTTCATCATTGATACTTCTTGTATTTATTGGCATATGGATAAGGGTTTTTATGCTACATGGTTGAGAGATTGTATTTGTGTAGTAGTTGATGTATTGAGATAATGAATATCAAAAAGGGGTTGATGACTAAGATCATGTGAAGGATATTATACTTGTTCATGATTACACATACCTATATGACACATGACTAGAGAGAGACATACTTGCGTTGAGTAAAGGTTATATATGAGGATGCATGCATAGGGTATAGTTACAGTCTGGATATAGTGACATGTTACAGATCTATGTGAAAGAAGTTACAGAAGATCAGAAGTTTTCAAGAAAAGGAAACCCTAGTTTTTAGAAGGCATACATAGGTTGCATAATAGTTTGGTAGCGTACATACGCGTGTTGCATAACAGATAGGGCGTGTACATACACGGGCTGTTACACTATAGGTCGCGTATCTATTGTAATTTTTGTAGATACATGTTCAGTTCAGGTACATATTGATTACAGGGCAGTTGTACAAATTGGATACAGGTCAGTGGTACAGGTTGTTACAGTTGTACAACAGTATATCTCACAGTGACAGTTTGACAGTGGTTCCATCATTCTACTTATACTTTAGGGCGGTTGGACAAGGAAAGGACAGGTGGTTGTAGCCACCTTCCGGTTGTAGCCGAAGAACTTAGGGGGTTGTAGCCTCCTTCTGGTTGTAGCCAGAGAATTGGGGAGTTGGAGCTTCCCTCAGGTTGTAGCCTGAGAAAATAGGGGGTTGAAGCCTCCTTCCAGTTGCAGTTGGAAAAAAAAGGAAGTTGATGCTTCTAATGAATGTAATTCTTCAAGACATATAAGAAAAAAAATTCGGTGCTTTTCTCCCAATTTGGGTTTCCACGTAAAACACTGGTGTACTGTGTATGTGTGTGATTGTTCATTTCTTATTGCTCATTATTGGATAATAATTCTACATTGATATAACACTTGGATTATTTGGAGAAAAAAGGATTATAATTACGCTATTACTGATTCACCCCCCCTCTTAGTAATCCAACACTAAGTACATCAACGCCAATATAAAGTGGGAGTGCAAGGGTCACTCCTATAAAAGCAAAAAAGGGTTCTTTTGAGGCATTGGATGGTTCACAAGCTCCGATAATCCCAATGTATTATATATGGGGATTTCAATATGGAGGGGACATATGAAGATAACAAAGCCACACTGCTAGTTTTAATGACCTACGGTGAGAAATCAACCTAGAATACCCTCAAGGCCAATATAGGGTTATATGGTCTAAATAAATTTAGAAGGAAGAAGTCTCACGAGTTTTGTTTCACCTGGTCTAATTTTTGAAAGGGAGAGAAATGCATTCTCAAAAGGATGTCTGGGCCATGGGACTCAACTAAATTGGGTTATGGGGAGGAAAATGTCTTAAACCATAAATATATTTATTTCTCTATTTCTCAGGGAGTTATGAAAACGAGGATGCATAAAGCTTAATTCATTATGATTGCTTCTCATCCTAACAACTAGAATTGTATCAAATGTATTAAAATAATTTGGAACACTCTTGTAATTTTTAAACCTTTGAATTTAAATAATGCATACAAATTCTTAAGCAAAATAGAAAGAAAAACAATGCCACACACATAATACACAAAGATTTACCCTGGAAACTCTTAACTAGGAAAACCAACAAACCTTAGAGCCACACCTGTATCTTCTTCATTATATTAATTTCACCATTCATAATACAATATTTAGGTATTCTGCGACATCCAAATCCGTAATTTGTTAAATCTAATTAGATTACAACCATGTTTCCTTAACCAGGATTAGATTACAATGGGTCGAAAAACCATTGGTTGAAAACCACAAAACAAGCTAAAAAACAAACCAAAAATAACCCAAAATTTTTGGTTAGGGGCTCCCACCCTCGAACCTTGAACAGGGGGGCTTAGCCACCCCCCAAACTATGCGCTATGCAAAGAATATAACACTTATCCAACAATTCTACCCAAACCCAAAAGCCATGAAAATAATATAACACATTCCCAACATTCTCCCACTTGTTGTTTTCTTTGCAAACACGGGCCTAGGTTTTACAAGATCAATAGTTAATGGAAAAAATGCCCATTGCTTCTCTACACTAAGAGAACTTATTAGTACTAACATAGTTCATCAATGATTTTGCAACATTCTTCAAAGTGTTAACCTTCACCAAAAATACCTTCTTGTCTTCAACCATGTTTTTCACAAAGTGGTATTAAATATCAATATGGTACATTTTAGAATGATAAGCAATGTTCTTTACCAGAAATATTGCATTTTGACTATCACAATATAACCTTATAGTTTTTTGAAGAAACCCAATACCTAAACATAATCTTTGTAACCATATAGCATCCTTACTTGCATGAGTGACTGCCATGTATTCAATTTCAGTGGTTGAGAGTGAAACTATAGCCCGTCTCTCGCTCATCCCACTTATTGCTCCTCCAAATAGGCTAAAAACACACCCACTTGTATATATTTTGCGATCTAGATCTCCAACCCAATCTACGTCAACAAATCCATGTACATCTAACACTTTGTTTGGTCTAGGTCTTCTTTGGTAGCAGATTGCATAATTTGTAGTGCCACACAAATACATGAAAACCCTCTTTACAGTTGCCCAATGCTCCTTCATCAGTTTTGACATATACTTGTTTTAGTATAGACCATTGCATCCATAAAATTTCCACCAACACTAACATAAAGAACACATGACATGTCCCCTTCCTCTTCTCGTGTCTCAGGACACTGATTTGTAGATAACTTTACACCTACAAGAATAGGGATCTTGATTAGTTGACATTCCTACATATTAAACCTCTGAAATACTGTCTCAACATATTTCCTATGATTCAATGAGAGTTTCCTATTTTCCTAATCTCTTTTAATTTCCATGCCCAAAATACAATTGCAACACTAAGATCTTTCATATCAAATTCATAAGACAATTGGGTTTTGACATCCTTGATTTCCTCGTTGTTTCAAATCAACAACATGTCATCAACATACAATACCACATAAATAAAATGATCACCAACTAGATTGGAATACATGCAGTGATAAACTTTGATTCTTGATAAACCAAGTCTCGATATATAAGTATCAAACTTTTGATACCACATTCTTTAAGATTGTTTTAATACATATAGGGACTTTTTCAACTTGCAAACTAGCTCTTTCTTTCCCTTCACTGCAAAACTTTCTAGTTGTTTCATGTAGATTTCTTCTTCAGGATCCCCATGTAGGAATGTTTTCTTTACATCCTTCCGCTCTACTTCAATATCAAAAGCAACAACAATAGACAAAATAAATCGAATACTAGTTAATTTAGCAACATGAGAAAAAAATTCACCAAAATCAATTCCCTTTACATGGGAATATCCCTTTGCTACTAAGAAAGATTTGTATTTATCCACTTTACCTTACGCGTTCAACTTCTTCTTAAACACCCATTTTCCACCAACGAGCATTCTTCTAGGTGGAAACTCAACTAGATCCCAAGCCTCGTTCTTATCCAAGGCAATGATTTCTTCAACCATGGCCTTCTTCCAAAGTTTACTATCCTTTAAATCCATCGCCTCCCTAACAACTATGGGATTATCGTAAGTAATAGATAAAGAAAAACTAGCATGAAAATCATGTGGAGTATACCTTTTTGGTTGCCTTCTTTCCCGGACCAATCTCCTCAAAACTAGATTATGAGGTTCTTCTTCTTCTTTTGATTCATCTTGTTCCGTTGAGTTACATTATTCATCATTCAAGTCAAATTCTATTACCTTTGGTTCTTTTTCCCTTTGTAGGAATTCATATTTGGGAACATCTTTAAACCCTCCAAAAACAACATCCCAACTGCATACAATCTTCTTAGTTAGTAGGTCCCAAAGTTTATAACCTTTTATACTGTATTTATAACCAATAAAGATACACTTTTCAACTTTATTATCAAGCTTACTCCTATTTTCCTTTGGAACATGTACATAAGCATCACAACGAAAAACCCTGAAATGTTTAAGAGATGGTTTATTACCATTCCAATTTATGTGGAGTTTGTTTGACTAATATTGATGAGGGTGATCGATTGTGATGTTATCCTCTCCTTGAAAACAACAAAGATGGACTGAGTATTATAGTCACCCCTCTAGACTATAGTTCCATGGGTAAAAAGGGGTCAAGGAAATAAAATTCACTTAAGGAATTAAAGTGATTTTATTAAAAAGTGACTTTCAAGAAGAAAAGAAAAGGTGAAGGTAACTTAAGTGAAAAACCAAATCACAACCTTAGTAAAAAGAAAAAAAGGCAACTCAACTGAGAATTAGATTGGGAGGTATAAAAGAGAGAGGAGGCACCTCACTCATTCTTGTCTATTTTCTCATTGTGATCACTTGAGCTCTACAACTTACGTTTTGATGGTTTTGAGTCAATAAACCCTAGAGCCCAGCAAGGAGGTGAAAGATTCCTTTGTTCCTTGTCCAAGCTTGGCCAAGGAGGTGAAAGATTCCTCTATTCCTAGTCCAAGCTTGGCCAAGGAGGTGCAAGATCCCTCCCTTGCCATTCTATCCATTCACAAGTATTCATCACTCATGATTCAGAGGCTAGGGCGTAGATTTGAAATATTTTCCAGCAGTGGGGCGCAACTCCAAGGGAAGAAGTGTTAGATTTTCTCTAGGGAGGCTAGATCAGCCTTTACACCTGTTATAGGGTTCTTTGCTAGGGTTATAACACCCTTTTGTAGCCTTTACTTCAGGGTTTCTCTTATTATATGATTTTTGGTGTCTTGGTCGAATTTTTGAAGGAGGGCGCAACTCTCACCGAGGAGGCTTAGAGATATGGAGGAGGACTCAAGGGTTTTAACCCTAGCTTGCCCCCATCCATCTACTTGGCACTTGATCTACATTTTTTACTGTATTTTGGAGCTATTTGGAGGTCATTGACTAGAGGTCCAAAATATTGAGTTTATCCAGCCAGCCAGGGTCGTACCAGTCCTAGATCTAGACACACAGAGAGTTACAAGCTTAGATATGAGGGTTCCAACTGTAAAGGGGAACACATTGATCTTGTAATAATCCATATTCAGTTGGGGAAGCTCCAGGAGGCTCCATATCTTTCTATATTGTACCATATCTATAGATCCATGTATGAAGATCACTTATATTGATAAATAAAGGTCATATCTAAAGCTTGCTATCTTTCTTCGTGTATTTTCTTCATTATCTTGTGTTCCATACTTGTTGTGATGTCATCTATGCAATAAAACTCATCAAAACACTTCAACACATCTTTCTGTAATTAAAAACTGCAAAACAAAACACCAAACACCAAACACCAAACATAAAACCCTAATCCTGGCCAAAATTGCCTCGGAATATTACAATGGTATCAGAGCGAATTTCCTTCGCCAGCCTGAACAAAATATAGATGACCAGGAGAAGAAGCCGTGGGGGACAACCATTAATAGGTATTCCATAAGGGGAAGAGCCGTAAGTTAGGAGACTCATGAAACATAAAATGCTACATCTGAAGAGGCCGAAATTTTGGCTGAAAAGGTAGCTCAGACAATGCATAATGCACTACAGAACAGTCAGGAATCTATGCAGTGCAACCTTTAGGAAAAGAAAAAACACCTATCTTTGAGGCATATAGAACTTAAACTATCCTTTTCTAGTTTGCAAAGAGGGCAAGACAAAATGATATCTTTGTTGGACGAACAAAGTAAACATCAAGGTATTATCTCTCAATATTTGATGGAACAAAGACATGGTAAAGACCCACCCTTTTTTGGTGGAAGTCATGATGCTGGTGGATCTCGTGGGGGAAATGGAAACCATGAGGAGTCCATACATATAGATCATGTGGGGGAGCATGGGCCAAATGATGGAATATCAATTCCATCTCACACAGTTAGCAGGGCCACCCCTAGGTCATACATGCTTACCTTCCTATATACATAGAGGAGGGAAGCTAATGCCTTGGATTCAAAAAGTTTGGGTGATGAGTGGGAAACTGTAGAAAGGGAATACAATGCCATGAGCACAGGATTCAAGAGACAAGTTTCTATGGGGGAGTATTTCCACTTGAATATGAAAAGGAGATCCAAGGAGCGCTACAAAGGTGTCAATGATCTTGGACGAAGGGCTGGAAGAATGGAGTTACCCTCCTTTGATGGATCAGATCAAATCCAAGTTACAACATGGGTGCAAAAGATGGATGCTTACCTCCAATTGAATTCTATGAAGGAAAGAGAAGCTACCAAGTTTGCAAATTTATATCTGATGGGGAAGGCACATGAATGGTGGTTCCATGGAATAACCACCTTGGGCCATAGACACATAACCTCTTATCCAGAATTCACGCAAAGGCTCATTGACATGTTTGACAAAGGAGACCTAGATCGCCATTTCAGGGAGCTTACACAGCTTAAGCAAATAGGTTCAGCTGAGGCCTTTATTGAGGAGTTTCAAAGAGTATCAGTGATGGTTCCAGATATGGAATAATCTAGATTACTTATGTTGTCTATAGATGGATTGACTGAACCAGTAAGAGGATGGGTTAAGGCTTTTAATCCCGTGACCTTGCAAGATGTTATTGAGCGCACTAGAGATCTAGTTGGGGCAACAAATAAAAACAAATTCACACCCAAACCTCATATCATTCCTAGGGGCTGTGACATTAGGCCAATGGATAAAGGCAAGGATAAGTTGGAGGAAGCCATAAGAAGGGATTTACGAAGAAAACAACTTTGATTCACTTGCAAAGAACGTTGGAAACCAGGTCATAGGTGTTTAGGCAAGGGGACAATTCACTACACAAAAGTGATATCTGACAGTGAAGAGGAGACAAATGAGGAAGGGGCTGGAGCTATCCATGCTATGCAGACCAACCACAAGGAGGAATATGAAGCCTTGCATGCACAAGGTAGTGGGGCATCCTTACCCCTTGATGTTGGAATAAAAAAGGTCACCATTGTCTCTATGAGTGGGGTGCCTAAATTTAACACCTTTCAGATAAAGGGAGTTGTACAAGGACAATAGGAAACAATTTTGATAGATGGTGGGGCTTCTCATAACTTCATTGACTTGGATATGGTAGAGAGGAGGCATATCCATACAATTGATTTTGAGGGCTTCTTGGTTGAAGTGGCAGGAGGGTGCACTATTGCTTGTGATAGGTACATTCCACATATGAGTTTGACATTGGGCAGGTACACTTTGATACATAACTTTTATGTGGTGGAAATTCCAGAAACAAATATCATTTTAGGTGTGCAGTGGCTTAGAACCTTGGGGCCAATCACCAGTAATTACAAAACCATGGAAATGTCCTTCAACACAGAAGAAGGAAAAAGAGTCACGCTTAAAGGGATGACAGGGGATTCTCCTAGAGTGGTGACAACCAAGAAAATGCATGCCATATTTAGGTGATAAGAGATAGTCTTTGTAGTTGAATGCTTCATCATGGACACAAATGATGGGAAAAACAATCAATACCCTCCAAAGATACAAAGGATCCTCCACAAGCATAAAATGGCCTTTGAGCCTATTCCTCCAAGGCAACCACCAGACAGGGGGTTTGAACATATTATAGAATTGAAAGAAGGGGCCAACCCAGTGATCACTACCCCTTACCGACATCCCAAGAAGCGCAAGGATGAGATAGAAAGTGTCATCAAATAATTACCAGCCATGGGGAATATCAGACCAAGTTCAAGCCCATTCGCATCATCGGTTGTGTTGGTCAAAAAGAAGATGGAACTATGTGCATGTGCATAAATTACAAAACATTGAATAAGATAATCATGAAGAATATATACCCCATTCCAAGAATAGATGAACTATTGGATGAGCTGCATGGTGCAGTATACTTCAACAAAATTGATTTGCGCTCTGGATACCATCAAATCAGGATGAGGGAGCAAGACATACAAAAGACAACCTTTAGATGCTATTTTGGAAACTATGAGTTCCTTGTTATTCCTTTTTGACTTACCAATGCGACAACTACCTTTCAATACTCCATGAATCATGTGTTTAACAAGAAACTAAGGAAATACATGCTTGTATTTTTTGATGATTTACTGATTTACAACAAAACTTGGGAAGAACATCTCAAACATGTGGACCACATTTTGAGAATTATGGAGGAGCAGTATTTATATTCCATATAATCAGAATGTGAGATTGGAATGACAGAGGTCCTTTACTTGGGACACATTATTGGAACAAAAGGGGTACATGTACATCAAGAGAATATTCGAGCTATCAGTAATTGGCCCACACCCATAACAATTACATAGCTTAAAAGTTTTCTTGGCATCTGCAGTTACTACGGAAATTTTTTGATCCGGATTTAGGAGCACAACGAACTGATTAACATAATGAATACAATAAACACAAAGATATGAAGAATAACACAGATATATAGGGAACAATATCTTCTATCGAATAATGAAATAGGATGAAACTGTAAAACTACAGAACTAAAAACACATGGTCGAATGGTGGTAGCTATCTCTGAGAAGAGATGTGACTGCTACGCGCATCCGTTGAGTAGAATGAATTACAATGAGCCTCTAATGACCTTTTTGATATTACTCATGAATGCCAAAATGATAGACATCTAAAAACCTAACCCTAGAAGGTGAAACGCCAAAAGCCATGTGGGCCCCTATGGTTAAGTTGGTTCAAGTTGGTACCTCAACTTCCCAGAGTCGTAACTTTTGCATAAGACCTCTGTTTTAGGCGCGTGATAGCCCGTTGGAAAGGTCTTTCAGAGAAATACACATTCTGTCATCAAACTCTAACTCTGTATATTCACGTATATAGTTTGATTGTGGCAAAATAAAAACAACGTTTAGGGCCCCAAAATGACCACAGGAAGTACAAAAGATGTGCTAACATGAAACATACAAAATAGGCCAATTAGATTAGGCAAGAGGCCACGGTATCCACGGAGGATGTGTGGGGCTTCGAGACAACCCTATAGAGTGTAGAACCCACAATTACAAAGAGGTACCAGAGCGTTTTGAACAAAAATGGACAAGAGGCTGGATTGGACCGTTGGGTGGCCACAAATATCCACCCCTGATCAATCCCTACCCCTTAAGGGAAGCAATGGATGCTCCATTGCGTTGAGTTCCCCATCAAATGAGGAAACTTACCGCTGGGTGGCCGGGTGAGCCACTTTCCTTGGTGTAGGAGTTGCTTTGCCTTGACTCAACCCGATAAAGTTGGATCCTCTGCTGGCGAGTGCGGCTGTGTGTCCACTATCACGATGGGTGTATGATTGTTCCATGAAGTTATGGTTGAGCTCACATTTGGTGTCGACTATTACGATCTGCAGGGTGTGAATAATGGTGGAAAATATGGTCCGAGGAGGTCCACGGTAGACACTAGGTAGGCCAAGGAAGGGTGGAGTGTTGAGCTCAAAATCATTACTACCCTAGCCTTGGTGATAGTGTAAGGCCCATAATGAAGTGGGAGAAGCTTCAGGTGGGGCTACGTGATCAAGCTCCTTCTGTAAATGTAACCATTCCTTGTTGCCAATCTGGCCCGGTGTGGTACCTTGTGTTGATCATGGTCTTGCTTATACTTAGCATTAGTTTCTGTAAATCTCTTGGACACGTTGGCCGGATGTGTTGAGATCCACTCAATGAATCTGGTGGCTTTGTCGTCCATGGAATGATCCGAGGAGGTTTGTCACGTCGCAGTGGCAAGAGGAAGTGCAACATCAATGGGTACCAAGGGTTGGAATCGCAGACCCACATGAAATGGGCTATGGTCATTGGAACTATGGAGAGCCCTATTGTGTAACTATGTTGAACATGGGGGAGACTCTCGTCCCATGTACATGGATGCTTAGAATTGTACATCATGATGTGCACAATCATTAGATTAATGATCTATGTTTGTTGGTTTGGGGGTAGGCGACAGATTTTGTGAGCTTGGTGTCCAATAGAGACTAGAGACTTGACCAAAATGTGTTAGGAACTGTTGTCTCAGTGGGAATAATGGTCTATGGTATCCCAAAGTGGACCCACACTTTCTAGAAGAATATCTTGGAAATATACTCTCATTGTGAAATGTTATTCTTGCGGTACTCGATCGCAGAATGATCATCAGAAGGGTTTGTCTGTGCGGTGGCAAGAGGAAGTGCAACATCAATGGGTACCAAGGGTTGGAATCCCAGACCCACCTGAAATGGGCTATGGTCGGTGGAACTATGGAGAGCCCTATTGTAACTATGTTGAACATAGGGGAGACTCTCGTCCCATGTACATGGATGCTTAGAATTGTACATCTGCATGATGTGCACAATCATTCGATTGACGATCTATGTTTGGCCGTTGGTTTGGGGGTGGAAAGCGACATATTTTGTGAGCTTGGTGTCCAATAGAGACTAGAGACTTGACCAAAATGTGTTGAGGAACCTGTTGTCTCAGTCGGAGATAATGGTCTATGGTATCCCAAAGTGGACCCACACTCGTTCGAAGAAGATATTGGCAATATCTCTCATTGTGATATTCTTCTTGCAGGCTGTGAGGATGGCCATCTTCGAAAACTGATCAATGACCACAAATACACAATCATTTCCTTGCTTGGTGGATGGCAAGCCAGACATGTAATCCATTGAGATAGATTCCCAAGGCTTCTCAGGAATAGGAAGAGGGGTGTATAAGCCTTACTTATTGATGGTTGGATTGGAAATGGCACAAGAAGTGAAATATATGATATACTTGCTGACGTCCTATCGAAGTTTTAACTAATAAAAATTATTCTGAAGAATGACACATTTTTCTACACGCCAAAATGTCCTACCACCTGACTGTAGTGGGCTTCCCAAATCAGTTTTGCACACTTGATTGTAGGAACATAGAGATGCCCCAGGTGGCATAAGAGTCCAACCTGAATGTGAAAATCGGTGACAGTTGCACCTGTACCCAAGAGCTGATAGGTGGTGGTGAAGTTCGTATGTTGCTGATAAAGTTGGGGCCACTCGGATGCTTCATGTCCACAAGAATGGAACACAATGGTGAGTGCAGCCACAGGAGGCCGACTAAGGCAGTCAGGGACACGATTAGAGATACATGTCTTATACTTAATGTTGATATGGAACTGGTGTAGGTAGGTGGACCACTTTTGATGGTGATCGTTCTGCAATTTCCCCCGTGTCTGTATGAACTGCAGAGGCTTGTGATCAGTGTGTACGATCATATCTTTTCCCAAAATGTAATGTTTCCATTGAAGACAGGCTTGTACAATGGAATACATTTCCTTGTCATAGGTGGGGTATTTCCAGACAATATCGGAGAGTGTCTCACTATGGTATGCCACTAAATGCCTATATTGAGTGAGAACTATGCCCACACCATAGTCATATGCATCAGTCTCAATCTCGAATGGTTGTTGCAGATCGGGTAAGGAGAGTACTGGAGCTGAGCACAATTGATGCTTTAGATCATCGAATGCTCGTTGTTTCTCCTTCCCCCATAGGAACTTGGCCCTACTATCTCCCTTGGTCACTTGGCTGAGGGCCCATGAAATATGGGAGAATCCCAACATGAACCGTCGGTAGAAGTTGGATAATCCCAAGAAGCTCTGAAGCTCAGTCAGTGTGGTCGGGGCTGGCCAATTACGAATGAATTGGATCTTCGCTAGATCAACATGTACCCCATGCTCATAAACAATATAGCCCAAGTAGTGGATCCTGTTCATGCCAAAAGAGCATTTTTCCAAGTTGGCATATAGCTTGTGCTGCCGCATAGTGCTTAAAACCTGTTGAATATGCCGCATGTTCTCCTCCCACATTCTATTGAAGATGAGGATGTCATCCAAATATACCACCACAAAGGAGTTGGTGAAGGGTCTGAATACATCATCCATCAACCTCATGAAAGTGGCTAGTGCATTTGTTAAGCCAAAGGGCATGACTAGCCATTCGAAGAAACCTTCTTTAGATTTGAAGGCTATCTTCCATACATCAGTTGGTTCGATGGGAATTTGGTGGTAGCCAGACTTTAGGTCAATCTTGCTGAAGAACTTTTCCCCCTTGAGTTGGTCAAGAAGGTCATAAATCCTAGGAATGGGGTACCGATTCCTAACTCTGATTTTATTTAAGGTTATGCAATCAATGGAGAGTCGCCATGTCTCGTCCTTCTTCTGCACCAGTACAATTGGGCTTCCACAAGGGGAGGAGCTGGGTCTGATGTGCCCCTTTTGAAGCAGCTCATCGATCCGTCGCCCAATTTCTTCATTTTCTATTAGCGAGCGATGATAGATTGGTCCATTAGGTGGAGGTGCGCCGGGGGTCAGATCAATTGGATGCTTGACTTGACAGTGTGTCAGTACCCCTGTAGGTGAGGATAAGATGTCTCTATATTTTTCCACGATCCCGTCCACTTGCTTCTGCTGCAAAGAGAGGCTCTGTGTAGAGGCCACAGATGTGGCGACGACCTTCTGCTTACTATGAGCACAGATCACAAAGAAGACGAACTTCCTGGTCTGTGATATGACCTTACTGCATTGCTTAGAAGAGATTAAAGAAATATCAGTAGGTGACGCTACCTCTGGTATCCTGTACAATTGCCTACCCAAAGAAATAATAACACTACGGGGTCTAGACTCATACACAACATGATGCTTCCACAAATATGGTTGTCCTAAAATAACATCACAAACTTCAAGGTGAGAAATATCACACAGTACCTCATCTTTGAAAGGCTTGATGCCGTAGGGAAGACAACACTGTTGGCTGACACGAAGATCTCTTTCTTGGTGAATCCAGCCGATGGTGTAGGGCTGCAGGTGTGATGTCGTTGGAAGGTTCAGCCGCTTGTTGATCTCTACTGAAATCAAGTTCTTTTGAATCCCTTTATCGACAATGAAATGAAGTGGAGCCCCCTTTACCCACATCTGTGAGTGAAAGAGGCATTTTCCTGCTTCTGGTTCTTTTGGTTTGCTTGGTCGGACTTTGGTGGTAGTGAAAGTGGCACTGGGTTCAACATCGATAATCTGCTTCCCTCCTTCAGGATTTGATTCAGAATCAGAATCGACCTCTGACTCGAAAGACTTTAGTTCGACTATGAGTGACTTCTTGGAGCGACATTCTTCGGTGTTGTGCCAAGGGATTTTATGGTACTCACACCATTTTCCCATGTCCTTATTCATATTCTCATTTCCCTTCTTGTGTTGTGGCTTGGACTAGTTGTCCTGAGGGAGACCATCTCGACTTGGTCCCTTGTTGTGTAGGTTGGGGATGCCTTTGCCCTGCTTCGGCTGTGAGGGGTTTGCAGATCCAAAATCTTGCCTTTTCTGCTTAAATCTCTGCTCGATCTTGATCGCGTATCTATAAGTCGTTCCCAATGAGGCGATGTCCAAAAACTCCATTTCTGTTTGAATGTATCTATGCAAACAACCGTGGTATTTGAGCACCAGATGGCACTCAAAATCTTTGATACCCAATTTGGTGCGCAAGGTATGGAAAATATTGGTGCAATATCGTACTGTATGGTCCCTTTCTTGACGTAGGGTGGTCCATCTGGTGTATTGGTCCTCATAGCTTCCAACATGGTAGTACTGTTCTTTGATGGCGTCTCGGAAGGAATCCCATGTAGGCTGAAACTGTAAAACTGCAGAATAGAATTGGAAGGAATCCCATGTAGGCTGAAACTAATCTAGATTTAGGAGTGGAACAAACTAATTAACAGACTGAATACAATAAATACAAAGATATGAAGAATAACACAGATATCCAGGGAACAATATCTTCTATTGAATAATGAAATAGGCTGAAACTGTAAAACTGCAGAACTGAAAACACTTGCTCAAATGGTGGTAGCTATCTCTGAGAAGAGATGTGTCTACTACGCACATCCATTGAGCAGAATTGATTACAATGAGGCTCCAGAGGCCTTTGTGATATTACTCATGAATGCCAAAACCATAGACATCCAAAAACCTAACCCTAGAAGGTGAAACACCAAAAGTCATGTGGACCCCTATGGTTAAGTTGGTGTAAGTTGGTACCTCAACTTCCCAGGGTCGTAAATTTTGCATATGACCTTTGTTTTAGGCACATGATATCCCTTTGGAAAGGTCTTTCATAGAACTACACATTCCACCGTCAAACTCTGATTGCATCTACAGTTTGACTGTGGTGAGACAAAAAAACAATGTTTAGGGCCCTGGAAGTACAATAAGATGTGCTGACATGAAAACATATAAAATAAGCCAGTTGGATTAGGCGAGAGACCACCAGTATCCACCTGGAGGATGTTTGGGGATTCAGACATCCCCAGAAGTGTAGAACCCACAATTACAAAGAAGTACATAAGAATGTGCTGAACAAAAATGGAAAAGAGGAGCTAGTTGGAATAGATGGGTGGCCACCAATATCCACCTAGATCAATCGCCCCCCCTTAGGAAGCAATGGTCTCCATTGCATTGAGTTCCCCCATAAGGCGAGGAAAATTCTGTTGGATTTGGCCTCGGGTGAGCCACTTGCCTTGGTGTATGAGTTTCCCTGCCTTGACAACCTGATAAAGCTAGATCCTCTGCTGGCGAGTGCCCTTGACCTGTGTGTCCACTATCTGATCGGTGGATGCTTGTTACATGTAGTTAGGGTTGAGCTCTGTTGGTGTCATCTATTCTGTGATCTCTGAGGTGTCCAATAATGGTGGAAAATATAGCCGAAGGAGGTCCACATTGAACATTGGATGCATGCTAAGGAAGGGTGGAGTCTTGAGCTCAAAAGCATTTCTACCCATAGCCTTGATGATAGTTTAAGCCCCATAGCGAAGTGAGCGAAGATTCCGATGGGGCCCCATGAGACGCTCCTTCTGCAAATGTAACTAGACTTTGTAGTCAACCTGAAACTGGTGTGGTACCCTGTGTTTATCATGGCGCTTCTTTTACTTACCATTGGATTTCTGCAAAATCTCCTAGACCTGTTGGCGGATGTGTTGAATCCGCTCAATGAATCTGGTGGCTTTGTCAATCGTAGACTGATCATGGGAAGAGTCTGTGTGTGTGGTGGCAAGAGGAAGTGAAACATCAATGGGTCCCAAGGGTTGGAATCCCATACCCACCTGAAATGGGCTATGGTCGGTGGAGCTATGGAGAGCCCTATTGTAACTATGTTGAACACAGGGGAGACTCTTGTCCCATGTACGTGTATTCTTAGAATTGTACATGTGTAGGATGTGCACAATGATCTGATTGACGATCTCTGTTTGGTCGTCGGTTTGGGGGTAGAAAGCAATGGATTTTGTGAGATTGGTGTCCAACAGAGACTAGAGACTCGACCAAAATGTGTTGAGGAACCTGTTGTCTTGGTCAGATATGATGGTTTGTGGTATCCCAAAGTGGACCCACACTCATTCAAAGAAGAGCTTGGCAGTATCTTCCGTTGTGGTATTCTTCTTGCAGGCTATGAGGATGGCCATCTTCGAAAACCGATCAACGACCACAAATACGCAGTCATTTCCTTGCTTAGTGGATGACAAGCCAGACATCTAATCCATTGAGATGGATTCCCAAGGCTTGTCGGGAATAGGAAGAGGGGTGTATAAGCCTTGCTTCTTGATGGTTGGATTGGAAATGGCACATGCAGTGCAAGATCCGATATACTTGTTGACGTCCTGTCGAAGTTTTGGCCAATAAAAATGTTTTTGAAGAACAACCACAGTTTTCTCCACACCAAAATGTCCTGCCATCCGATTGTAGTGGGATTCCCAAATCATCTTTGCACGATCACTTGTAGGAACACAAAGATGGACCATGTGGCATAAGAGTCCATCCTGAATGTGAAAATCGGTGACACTTGCACCTGTACCCAAGAGCTGATAGGTGGTGGAGAAGTCTAGATCTTGCTGATAAAGTTGGGGCCACCCAGATGCTTCATGTCCACAAGAATGGAGCATAGTGGTGAGGGCAGCCACATAAGGCCGACTGAGGCAGTCAACGACATGATTGGAGATACTTTTCTTATACTTGATTATGAGATGGAACTGTTGCAGGTAGGTGGACCACTTCTGATGGCGGTCGTTCTGCAATTTCCATTGTGTCTGTATGAACGGTAGAGGCTTGTGATAAGTGTGTATGATCGTCTCTTTTACCATAATGTAATGTTTCCATTGACGACATACTTGTACAATGGAATACATTTCCTTGTCATAGGTGGGGTATTTCCAGACAATATCAGAGAGTGTCTCACTATGGTATGCCATCGGATGCCCGTGCTGAGTGAGAACTGTGCCCACAACATAGTCAGATGCATCAGTCTCAATCTCTAACAGTTGTTGCAGATCGAGCAAGGAGAGTACTGGAGCTGAGCACAAACGACGCTTTAGATCATCGAATTCTCATTGTTTCTCCCTCCCCCACATGAACTTGGCCCTACCATTGCCCTTGGTCACTTGGCTGAGGGTCCATGCAATTTGGGAGAATCCCAATACGAACCGTCTGTAGAAGTTGGCTAGTCCCAAGAAGCTCCGAAGCTCGGTCAGTGTGGTCGGGGCTGGCCAGTCACAAATGACTTGGATCTTAGTTGGATCAACATGTACCCCATTCTCATCAACAATGTAGCCCAAGTATTGGACCCTGTTCATGCCAAAGGAGAATTTTTCCAAGTTGGCAGATAGCTTGTGTTGCCGTCGAGTGCTAAAAACCTGCTAATATGTTGCATGTGCTCCTCCCACGTTCTGCTGAAGACGAGGATGTCATCCAAATATACCACCACAAAGGAGTTGGTGAAGGGTCTGGATACATCATCCATTAACCTAATGAAAGTGGTTGGTGCATTTGTTAAGCCAAAGGGCATGACTATCCATTCGAAGAGACCTTCTTTAGATTTGAAGGTTGTCTTCCATACATCAGTTGGTTCGATGGGAACCTAATGGGAGCCAGACTTTAGGTCCATCTTGTTGAAGAACGTTTCTCCCTTGAGTTGGTCAAGAAGGTCATCAATCCTAGGAATGGGGTACCGGTTCCTGACTGTGATTTTATTTAAGGCTCTGTAATCAATGCAGAGTCGCCACGTCATGTCCTTCTTCTACACTAGTACAATCGAGCTTTCGCAAGGGGAGGAGCTAGGTCTGATGTGCCCCTTTTGAAGCAGCTCTTGGATCTATCGCCTGATTTCGTCATTTTCCATCAGCGAGCGACGATAGACTGGTCCATTAGATAGAGGTGCGTCAGGGGTTAGATCAATTGGATGCTTGACTTGGAAGTGTGTTGGTACCCCTGTAGGTGAGGATAATATGTCTCTGTATTCTTCCACGATCCCATCCACTTGATTTTTATACAAATAGAGGCTCTGTGTAGAGGCCACGGATGTGGCAACGACCTTTTGGTTACTGTGAGCACGGATAAAAAAGAATACGAACTTCTATGTCTGTGAGATGACCTTACTGCATTGCTTAGCAGAGATTAAAGAAATAACAGTAGGCGACACTACCTCTGGTATCTTGTACAATTGTATACCCAAAGTAACAATAACACTGCGGGGTCTAGACTCATACACAACATGATGCTTCCACAAATATGGTTGTCCTAAAAAAACATCACAAACTTCAAGGGGAACAATATCACACAACACCTCATCTTTGAAAGGCTTGATGTCGCAGGGTAGATTACATTGTTGGCCGACACTAATATCTCTTCCTTGGCGAAGCCAACTGATGGTGTAGGGATGTGGGTGTGGTGTCATTGGCAGGTCCAACCGCTTGATGATCTTTGTTGAAATCAGTTTTTTCTGACTCCCGCTATCCGGATCAATTTTTCAAAGGGTTCTCTCAACTATGTGCACCCCTAATTAATCTGACCAAAAAGGGAGCCTTTGTCTGGAATGATGAAGCCCATTCAACATTTGAGAAAATTAAGAAGGTGATGAGTACTTGTCTTGTGCTATCTTTACCTGATTTCTATCAACCTTTCATTTTAGAGTGTGATGCATCGGGGGAAGGTGTTGGAGCAGTGCTCATGCAAAATAGGAATCCTATTGCCTATGAGAGCCGGAAATTGAGGGGTCCTGAATTGTTGTACACCATTTATGACAAATAAATGCTATACATAATGCATGCTCTAACCAAATTCAAAAAATATCTAGTGGGAGATAAATTTGTGGTCAGGACCGACCATAACAGTCTCAAATACTTCCTTGCACAGAATTATCTTAATGAAAGGAAACAAAAGTGGGTAAGCAAAATCCAAGCATATAACTTTTACATTGAGTATGTCAAAGGGAAAAATAATGTTGTGGCATATGCCTTATCCATAAGGCCTTCACCATACTCTATGTCCGAAATATCTGTTGATTGGAAGTCTCTCTTATTGGTAGAATACTCAAAGAACAAATTTGCATGTGAATTGATGGATGGACAGATATAGGATGAAAGGTACATGATTATGGATGATGTTATTTATTACAAGGGAAAGATTTTTTTGGTTCCAAGATCCTCATTCAAAAGGAAAGTGCTTCAAGCATTCCATGATTCTTCCTTATCAGGTCATCAAGGATTTCTTAAAACATATAGACAGATTAGGGAAAGGTTTGCTTGGAAGGGCTTGAAGGGAGAGGTTATGCGCTATATCAAGGAATGTACCATTTGTCAACAGAGCAAGGATGAACACACACATCCTCCAGGTCTATTACAACCCCTCCTTATTCCCGAGCACAAATGGGAGAGTGAATTTATGGATTTTATTACAGGTCTTCCCAAAACTCAAGGGAAGGATTGCATCTTTGTGGTGGTTGACCATTTGTCCAAATTTGCACTCTTCTTTGCTATCTCCATGGACTTCAACGCATCTCAGTTGGCATACATATTTTTCAGAGAGGTCTTTAGGTTACATGGGCTACCCAAGAATATAGTGAGTGACAGGGACAACAAGTTCATGAGTGTCTTTTGGCAGGAGTTGTTTAAGCTAGTAGGCACTACTATAAATCCCAACACTAGCTACCATCCACAAACAGATGGGAAAATTGAGATTGTAAACAAATGGGTGGAGGTGTATCTCCACAATTATGTATTGGGGCAGCTAAAAGCATAGGTCAGATTACTTTATTTAGGAGAATATTGCTACAACACTACTCATCATATGTCTATTGACATGTCTCCTTTTAAAGCTTTATATAGTTATGAACTCCTCACCTTCATTGAGATTGTATTTAGAGACAACAGAGCTCCTATAACTAAATAATGGATACGAGAGAGCCAAGACATTCTCAAGAAACTCAAATATCATTTGCACAAGGCATATAATCAATAAAAATTGTAGGTTGATAAACATAGGGTGGAGAGCATATTTGAGGTAGGGGACTTGGTGTACTTGAGACCACAACCATACAAACAATCATCCCTTAAGAGTAAGGGCGTATAAAATCTAAAACCGAGGTTCTATGGTCCATATATAGTGCAAAGGAAAGTTATGTCAGTGGTATATGAGTTAGAACTACCCCAAGGAAGCAAAATTCACAATGTCTTCCATGTATCTTGCTTGAAAAGAGCCTCGGGACATCATGTCGTAGATAATGATGAGCTACCACCTATTGATGGGGAGGGGCACTTGATCTTGATACCAGAAGAGATTTTTGAAACAAGGGTGAAACAACTAAGAATCAAGAGCATCAAGGAATACTTGGTTAAATGGAAAAATCTACCTATAGAAGATGCCTCTTAGGAGAATGAACAGGTGATACACCAGACAGGTTCAAGATTGCTTGTGGGAAATAAATTTCTAGTAGGGGAGATTGTAATGTTCCCCTCTCCTTGAAAACAACAAAGATGGACTAAGTAGTCTAGTCACCCCTCTAGACTATAGTCCCATGGTTAAAAAGGGGTTGAGGCAATAAAAGTCACTTAAGGAATTAAAGTGATTCTATTAAAAAGTGTCTTTCAAGAAGAAACAAAAAGGTGAAGGTAACTTAAGTGAAAAATCAAATCACAACCTTAGTAAAAAGAAAAAAGGAAACTCAATTGAAAATTATATTAGGAGGTATAAAAGAGAGAGGAGGTGCCTCGCTCCTCATTCTTGTCTATTTTTTCATTGTGATCACTTGAGCTCTACAACTTAAGTTTTGAGGGTTTTGAATCAAGAAACCATATAGGCAAGCAAGGAGGTGAAATATTCCTTCGTTCCTAGTCCAAGCTTGGCCAAGGAGGTGCAAGATCAATCCCTCACCATTCTATCCATTCACAGGTATTCATCACTCGGGATTTGGAGGCTAGGGTGAAAATTTGAAGTATTTTCAACACAACTCCAAGGGAAGAAGTGTTCAATTTGCTCTAGGGAGGCTAGATCAACCTTTCCACTTGTTACAAGGTTCATTGCTAGGGTCATAGCACCCTTTTGCAGCCTTTACTTTAGGGTTTCTCTTATTATATGATTTTTGGTGGCTTGGCCGAATTTCTGAAGGAGGGCGCAACTCTCATTGAGGAGGATTAGAGATCTGGAGGAGGACTCAAGGGTTTTAACCCTAGCTTTCTCCCATCCATATACTTGGCACATGATCTACATTTTGACTGTATTTTGGAGATATTTGGAGGTCATTGACTAGAGGGCCGAAATATTGAGTTTATCCAGCCAGCCAGGGCCATACCAGTCCCAAATCTAGACACACAGAGAGTTACCTGCTCAGATATGAGGGTTCCATCTATAAAGGGAATCACATTGATCTTGTAATAATCCATATTCAGTTGGGGAAGCTCCAAGAGGCTCCATATCTTTCTATATTGTACCAGATCTGCAGATCCATGTATGACGATCACTTATGTTGTTAAATATAGGTCATATTTGAAGCTTGTTATCTTTGTTTGTGTATTTTCTTTAGTATCTTGTGTTCCAGACTTGTTGTGATGCCATCTATGCAATAAAACTCATCAAAACACTTCAACACATCTTTATGTAATTAAAACCTGCAAAACAAAACACCAAACAAGAAACATAAAACCCTACTTCATGGCCAAAATTGCTTGGGAACATATATCAATTTACAAAGTAACATGCATTATCCATTGCCTTTGCCCATAATTCATGTCCTAACTCGACACCACTGAGCATGCTCCTTGCCTTTTCCATCAACGTCCTACTCATTCTTTCTACAACTCCATTCTATTGAGGTGTGCATGGAGTAGTCTTTTTCCTTTCTTTTCTACACTTCTGACATAATTCCTTTAATTTATTTCCATAGGAATCTCCACCATTATTTTTCTTCAACACCTTTATTTTCTTCTATGTCTTATTATCTACAAGAGCCTTAAACTCTTTAAATTTATAAAAGATCTTAGATTTCTGTGGGAGGAAATAAATCCATGAGTACCTTGAGAAACCATATATGAATGAAACATAATACACAAATTTTCCTAATGATGGAAGAGGCACATGTCCAAACAAAACACTGTGTATCAAATATAAGATTCTTGTTTCTCTTGTAGCACTAGATGAAAATATTACCCAATTTTGTTTACCATATATGCAATGTTCACAGAAGTCGAAATCTAGTGTGCAATTGGACATACCTTCAACCATACTTTTATCATGTAATGATTGAAGGCCCTTCTCTCCAATATGCCCCAGTTTTTGATGCCATAGCATTTTCTTTCATCCAGAGACATTAGGGGTTCTTTATTCTTCATTTCCACCCTCAAGAACAATAGAAATATTACACCCATCAATGCTAGCGCTTCTCAATAGCTTGTACAAACTTCCATTCCAAACTCCCCTCATCAACACCAATGCTCCTCAAACCATTTTAAAAGTTTCCTTTTCAAACATAGTATGTATACCTACATCACTCGTCATACTTATAGATATTAAGTTTCTAAATAGCTTTGGGATGTGCAAAACTCCGGGGAGTGTTCTAGTCCTTCCATCCTTAAGAAACAAATTAACTCTTCGACGTCTTGTGATTCTAGCTATCGAGTCATCTCTTAAGAAAACATCACCTCCATTATATTTTTCATATTCACAAAACCAGTCCCTGTGAGGAGTCATATGAAAAGAAGTGCATGAGTCGATCAATACATCATGATTTGAATGTGTGCTTGTAGAAACCGAGAACACGTCTCCTCCTTCCTTTGAGGAGGTATTCCCTTATGTGGAAGGAATATCATTAGATCCCTTCCCTTTATTAGGATTTTGGATCTAAAAGTCTTCTTATAATTCCAAGATTTACCACATTTCCATCATTTCCTTAAATATTTTCCTAGATATTTAGACCTACCTCTAGAATTATATTCCCCCCCGACTTATTTTTATTTCTATCTTGGGGATGACCTCTTATAGATAAGGCATCCATGCTCTGACTATACATGGTTTTAACGCCTCATTTCTTTCGATAACAAGGATGCAATTGCATCATCAAACTTTAATGTGGCTACATTACTCCCAATAGTTATAGCTAGACTATCCCATGAATCTGGAAAAGAACATAGTAAACTAATGAACTTACCTTCGTCTGAAATTTTAATGTCGATGGAAAACAATTGACTTACCACTATGTTAAAGGCTTTTATATGCTCTATCATGGAGTCTCCATTATTCATCCTTATGAGGTACAACTTCTTTCGAAGGAAAAATTTGTTTAACGGGGACTTAGATTGATACGCCTTGGTTGTAGCTTCTCCCAAGAAATTAGGTAACACCGAATTTGAAAGACATAATGAGATTTTACTCTCTATCTTCCTATCCAACATCATCCAGTTTTCTAACACCATACATGTAGGTGTAGAACCAAGATCCATAATGACCCACTATTCTTTTTCTACAAGAAGGTCCTCCATCTTCAACTTCCATAACTCAAAGCTTTCACCATAAAATCTCTCAATCTTGATTCTAGAATTGCTCACCATTCTCCTCCAACACAAGAATCACCACCATAGAGCTCCCACTAAAACCAAATTTATCATAGACCCAAGATAAAATTGCTCTATAAAAAACAAGTTGAACCCTTAGCAGTGCCCCCCTGAAGCTAATAATCTCATTTTGAAACCAAATATAATTTTGAAACCTTTGAAGTGAAACAATGCATATAAATTCTTAAGCAAAATAGAAAGAACAAAAATGACACACACGCAATACACAAAGATCTACCTTGGAAACCCTTAACCAGGAAAACCAACATACCTTAGAGCCTCACCTCTATCTTCTTCATTATATTAAATCCACCATTCACAATACAGTATATGCATTTCATGGAAACCAAAACCATAATCCATTAACCAAAATTATATTACAACCCCCAATCTCTTACCCAGGATTAGATTACAATGGATCGAAAAACCATAGGCTAAAAACAACAAAACATGCCAAAAAGTGGATAAAAAACGACCCAAAAATTTTGGTCGGGGGCTCCCGCCGCCCCAATGATCCCCCAACACACCATGCAAAGAATATAACAGATAGTCAACAATTCTACGCAAACCAAAAAGCAAGGATATTTAGATTATGTAGTAGTGAGATGACATTTCTCTCACAAACTTCATTTCTTAGGGGTCACAAACGACATGTCACAATATTATAACATTAAAAATGACACAACATCATCATGACAGAATTGAAGTAAGTTATCCAGTGGTTATAATTCAACAAATTTAAGGAAAACTTGTAGCATGGGGATGCTAAACTCTAAAATTTCCTAAATGCCAATGAGATTCATTGGGCATGTGGAGCTCAATTACAAGTATCACCAAATAGGAGGATATGGAAGGGGAGGATATTTTCCACTATAGATTGGTTCTCAATACCAAGGACTTACCAAGGAACATAGGGTAGCCAAGCATAGTTTTTTTGACATGGTCCTACACAGGCTCTTTGAACATCAGACAAGGTTGTGTGAATAGTTACAGACATTGAATGAGCTTTCAAATTCCCTACTAAATATGGTTAAGGATAATTCACGTATATTGGATGAATTTTCATGTGAATTTTAAAAGGTGACTAGTGATTTTGTTGGGTTGGACTTGCTACAAGTGTAGAAAGAAGGTGTTAGAAAATAATCACTAGGGGGAAACATAAACAAAGAAAACATCCCATTTATACATAATCCTGGAGACCCCAATATTATCACCACATGGAAACCAATTACCCTCTTCAATGTTTCCCACAATATATTAATCAAGGACCCAACCATGGATGTCAAGTATCCACCTAAGATAGTATTCTTAAAGAATTTAGGGGCATTTTATCTTGGATGATGTTATTATCAGTTGGGAAGGAATGTAATAGGTTAGATGGTTCAACCTCAATTCCCTATTCATAACATTAATGGACTTTGTATTGGATAGTTGGTTTCCATTGATTTCAACTTTGGTCAATCCTAGAAGAAACCCCGAAGCAAGTTTGGTAGAATTTAGAAGTGATGGGTGTATTTGGAGAAGTCTCAAAGTGGTCCCCTTATGACGTAGATTTAAGCATGGCCCTCACGGGAAGACCCTTTGAAGAAGTCTACAAGAATCCCTGGAAAGATGGCTAAGTAGTTAAGTATTTTAGAAGCCCCAGAGGTGTGGTCATGAAGCCCGAATTATTTGAAGAAAAAGAGGATGAAGGACATGACATATACATGAAAAACACTCCTAGATGGATAGTCCTCGTCATGCCATTTCCAATGGTAGGTTGTACATCACGTGGTTCCTCATGGTTGAGGAGATTTCCCCTCTTAAAGATGAAGCCCCAAAAGAAAATGAAGAAGCCCTAGATCTAAGGACAAAAAATTACAAGTCAGCCCCTAAAAAGTGTTGTAAACAAGAAGTTACAAGTCAACCCCATTGCAATGAATATTAAAATAAATATTAAGGATATTGTTGGTAAAGTCGGCCCCAATGGAATAATAATTAAAAATTATTTGGAATTGTATTTGGGTCAAGTTGGCCCTAAAAAGAGGATGCCGGATCTAGTATAAATAAGACACCTAGAAGTTAATTTGTAACATTAACTCAAGTGGTTTTTATTTGAGGTAACCAAGGAGATCCGCGGTGAATTTCAGAGGGAATATGAAGTGGAGAAGGGCGAATTTCCAAGGGAGGATGAAGTCTTGTGATGATGTGTTCTAAGGTATGTTATTTAAAGGTCATATTACCATTTTCGCTATAACTTTGTTTCTAGAATGATTCAGATAGTGAAACTTGGAGGCTGTTGAGAAGACATAGCAAGGTACTTATGGTAAATATTTTAGATTTTGGGGAATTTTATTTTTGGAGATACACTCTGTGGAAGATAGGGTTTTTAACTAGTCTTGAAACTAGTCTCAAACAGGTGTTTTGAGAAAAATAGTCATAACTTCTTCATAGAGGATCCAAATTTAGTGAGACTAATTTAATTGGAAAGAGTAAAATCCTTAGTGTGTTGTGTGTGAGCTTCAGGACTAGATATCAAATATTCAATGTGTGGCATGCTCTACAGGTTCGCTCTCCAGAATAGGCCAGAATTAAGCAAGGTCTTCCATTTTTGCTATAACTCATTTTTAGGGATGATTCAAGGAGTGAAACTTGGAGGAATTTCAGAGAAGATATTGAAGAATATTGGCTACAATTTTCAGACCTTTATTCATAACAGGTACATATTTATTCTTGTTGAAAGTTATGGTTTGTGACTAATCCAAAAACTAGTCATGTGAGACTGAAGTAAAGTCAAACACAGATGCTATCCTTTTGTTGAAGAAGTTGAGGAAGGTTTGTGATCACATACACCAATTTTGTACACGACTAAAGGTATGATTTATATGTGTTATATTTTGATGGTTATGGTATATGATTAAGGCATATCTTGGGTGGATTAACACGTGCTTAAGGCATGCTTTTGGCATATGGTTTGAGGAGCATCTTGGATATTGGGCACATAGTTTGAGATGTACTTTGGTATATGTTTACATTTTTTAGGCACATCTTGGTACATGGTTGATGGATGTTATGGTACATATCTAAGTGCATGGTTGATGGATGTTATGGTGCATATATTAGTACATGGTTGATGGATGTTATGGTACATGCTTTAGTACATGATTGATGTATGTTATGGCACATGATTGATGTATGTTATGGCACATAGTTTATGGATATGACACATGCTTGTTACATGGATGATATGGCACACATGACTTAGCATATGGTTTGATGCACATATTGATTATGATCTTGGTATATGATCTATGTGAGTGGATCTGGTTATAGTTAATGATTATGTTGATGATGAGATATCAATATCAATGACAGATACACTGAAAATGACAGTGACAGTGATAGTGGCAGTGGAAGTGAAAGTGACAGAGACGGTAAAAGACAGTGACAGGTTGATTATCAATGACAGGTTGAATATGAGTGACAATGTCAGTGACAGGTCGAGTCTACACTTATATTTTAGGGCGGAAGGAAGGGGCAAGGAAAGGGGGTTGTAACTTCCTTTTGATTGGAGCCCAAGAATATAGAGAGTTGGAGCTTCCTTTATGTTGGAGCCTGTAAATCAGGGGGTCGTAGCCTCCTTCTAGTTGGATCTGGAGAATACAGGGAGTTGAAGCTCCCTCAGGTTGTAGCATGTAAATCAGGGGGTTGGAGCCTCCTTCCAGTTGGAGTTGGAGAATTTAGGGAGTTGTAGCTTCCTTCAGATTGGAGCCTGTAAACAGGGGGTTGGAGCCTCCTTCCAGTTGGTGCTAGAGAATTAGGAAGTTGGTGCTTCCTATGAATGTAATCTTTTGATATATAAGAAAGCATTCTGTGGTTTTCTCCCATTTTGGTTTCCATGCAAAACTCCAGTGTACTCTGTATCTATGGATACGATGTGATGCATTGTTTATGGTTACATGTTTATGATATATTGAATGCAATCATAAGCGATAGCTGATTGATAAACTTGACGATTACATGTTTTGGTTAAAAGTGGTAAAAAATGCTCAATATTGATTCACCCCCCCTCAATATTGGTGAATATTCCAACACTTCGAAAAGGCCTATGTTAAGGTGGAGTGTCTCTTAATCCTTTCTAATATTGAGTCCTTAGGATTTGTCCCTTTCAAAGGCTGTCCTCTCGAAGCCCTGAATCCATATTCACATGAATAGGTGTAAAACAAAAGAAGTTGGAATTTTTAGGTCCATACAACAAGGATGTCCACTTCCTTAACTTTATCTACCAATATGGAAATGCTTGGACTACTTGATCACTCATTGAGTGGTCCAAGGGATTAAAATAGTTATCAACTTAACGAGAACTCTCCAGAGTTCTCGTTTTTTAGAGGTCGCATTTACTGGCTATTTTTACCCCCATTTCAGAAAAAGTACTATCAATAGTATTCATTTGTTTAGAGTTACATTTACAAAATTTTACAATTGTCATCTGTAAAATCACAAACAAAAACCTAAAAATTGACCCCCAAAAGGTAGTGCTCACATCATCACCACTTTTTTGAGGAGTTAAAATTACGGTTTGGTTGAAATTTTAATCTTGACAACTAGTACCATACCGAACATAAACCTTAAAATTGACCCCCGAAACTAAAAGTGGTCTTGCAGTAGCACCCCCTTTTCTTTGAGGTCAATATTATAACTTGCTTAAAATCATGGCCTTAACAACTGATATTGTTGTAAATCAAAACCATGAAATTAACCTCTGAATTGAAACATGGTGCTATTAATTAGTACATTTGTTTAATTTTTTTTTTTTACATACAATCATAAAGAAATACTTAAATTAAAAAAAAAATTAAAACATTTTTATACTTAAATTTAAGAAACAATTAATTTAAAACATTTATATATTTAAATTTAAAAAATAATAAATTTGAAACATTTAAAAAACATTGTATATATATAAATTTCTAAATATTAAAAAACATATCAATTTTAAAAATAGAATAAATTTAAAATAAAATAAATTTAAACATTAAAAAAAAAACTATTGCCGAAGGAATCACCCCCTCATTTCACTTCAATTTTTGAAGTGAAAATGGGGGGATTATTGGAAGCGCCCTCCTCCAACTCTGGTAGCCTCCAATCCTGTTAGTGCCCAAAGGGCGACCTCTCCACTGAAGTGGTGGGTTTGGATGGCCTCTCAAAACCCCCTCCTCCAACTCTGGTGGCCTCCGATCCCGTCGGTGCCCAAAGGGCATCCTCTCGATGAGAAACTTGTTGCCCCTGTGGAGAGGTTTCCCTTTGGGTGTTGACATGACCGAAGGCCCTTGGAGTTGGGGATGGGCGATTTCGAGAATCCCGCCCCCCCAACATTTCACTACAAAAATTGAAGTGAAACATGGGGGATGATTCTCAAAATCACCCTCCACCAACTCCAACTGCCCTATTTAGTTTTTTATTTTTATTTGAATATTTACTATATTTTAAAATTTATTCTATTTTTGAAATTTATATGTTTTTTAATATTTATAAA
>SNQJ01S0023560.1:113035-123670 GCA_010110895.2 Picea sitchensis | reverse complement strand
AAATTAAAAAAAAATTAAAACATGTTTATACTTAAATTTAAGAAACAATTAATTTAAAACATTTATATATTTAAATTTAAAAAATAATAAATTTGAAACATTTAAAAATAATTGTATATATATAAATTTCTAAATATTAAAAACATATAAATTTTAAAAATAAAATAAATTTAAACATTAAAAAAAAAACTATTGTCGAAGGAATCACCCCCTCATTTCTCTTCAATTTTTGAAGTGAAAATGGGGGGATTATTGGAAGCGCCCTCCTCCAACTTTGGTGGCCTCCAGTCCCGTCAGTGCCCAAAGGGTGACCTCTCCACTGAAGTGGTGGGTTTGGGTGGCCTCTCAAAACCCCCTCCTCCAACTTTGGTGTCCTTTGATCCTGTCAGTGCCCAAAGGGAAACCTCTCCATGAGAGTAGTGGGTTTGGGTGGCCTCTCCATGAGAAACTTGTCTCTCCCATGGAGAGGTTTCCCTTTGGGTGTCGACAAGACCGAAGGCCCCTGGAGTTGGGGATGGGCGATTTCGAGAATCCCACCCACCCCTCCCCTACATTTCACTGTAAAAGTTGAATTAAAACATGGGGGATGATTCTCGAAATCACCCTCCACCAACTCCAACTGCCTATTTAGTTTTTTAATTTTATTTGAATATTTATTATATTTTTAAATTTATTCTATTTTTGAAATTTATATGTTTTTTAATATTTATAAATTTATACATATACTCTTTTTTTCTCAAATTTATCATTTAAAAATTTAAGTATATAAATGTTTAAAATTTATTATTTTATTATTATTATTTTTAAATTTAAGAATAAAAATGTATTTTTTTTTAAATTTTTTAATAATTTTTTTTTTTTTTAAATTTAAGTATTTCTTTATGATTGTATGTACAATTTTTTTTAAAGCTCTGAGGGTTAGCTCAATTGGCCTAGAGCTAGATGTGAGTTTTCATGCTTGTAGTTGGTCACAAGTTCTACTCTCTTGATTCACCCAAGGCGAGGCCCTGTAATCAAGGGTGGTAGTTTACCCCGTTTCCCATCCATGAAATGTGGGGAAGTACTCAGAGGGTTTCCCATGCTTTATTTCATGTGAAATAAAATGTACAACTTTTTTTAAATTATTATGTTTTTCAATGAATGTGTGTGTGTATTTTAAATTTTTTTAGTTCTTTTTAATAAAAAAAAAAATCTTTTTATTGATTAATTTTTTTTTCTTTTCTATACTTTTATTTGTAATAGTGTTAGTGTTTTAGATGATCGTTCGAAAAAAGTTGCAATTTTAAGCTTGAAAAAAATGTACTACTTATAGCACCATGTTTCAATTCAGAGGTTTCAATTTTCAACATTAACAATTGTCAAGGCCACAGTTTCAAACAAGTTCTAATATTAATGTTGGGAAAATAGAGTGTTATCGCTAGCACTAATGTTTGTTTCAAATGTCGATTTTTAAGGGTTTTGTTTAAAACGATATTGGTTGTCAAGACCATGATTTCAAACAAGTTGTAATTTTAACCCCTAGAAAAGAGAAGTGATGTTCTAAACACTACTTTTTGATTCGAGGGTCGATGTCAATATTTTTGTTTGCAATTTTTCAAGAATTTAAAGCCATGGTGGAAAATTATTGTAATTCTAACCTAAAAAAAAAAGGATGCTACCAATACCACCATTTCTTAATTTAGAGGTTGATTTTGGTGTTCTTGACGCAAAAATATGGATTTTGAGAGCTAGAGTTCTCATTTTGAGGTTACAGTTCTCGTTAAGTCAATAACTTTGTTATTATCGAAGGAATTGCGCTCCCTAAATACGGAGTTGGAAATTGGTCCATGAGAATTTTGTAAATGATTCCTTCTTTACCAGTCTAGAAGAACAATAATAAATGAAGAAGATGGTGGAATGTCTATAGAGCTTATGCCCAACCCTAGGTTTTAGATTTTAGTGGGTAGTGTTAATATTTTTGGTGTAACTACGAAATATATTATTGTATATTTTTTTTGGTTAAACCTTTAAAAGGTTATTATGATTATATTGTACAAGTCGACTCAACATAAATTATTATATTATTGGTATTTTACTTATAATTGTAAAAATCCCCATTGTGCCTAGTCAACCCTGTTTTATTGGTTAGTTAGGTCAAGAGTCATGTCTCTTCAAGAGACAATGTTGTGTATAAATAGATGATATGTTCCTCTCATTTAGAAACACACTCACACACTTCTCTTATGCATCTTGGAGCGCATAAGAAGGTTTAACACATAAGTCTTGGAGACTGGTTCTTTTGGTGTTTTGGTCTTCGTCTTTCTTGGAGAGCTATAGCGCATCATTGTATTGGTTGAAGGAATATATATTGAGGATTTTGGTTGCTAGGTTTTCTCCCCCATGAGGGTTTCCTAATATAATATTTGTGTTATATTGTATCTATGATTATCTATATTTCAGTGATCCTAGTATAGTTGCTATTGGATTAAGTAATCGTAATTGTATAACTAGAAAATTTTAAAATTCTAACATGGTATCAGAGAAGGCCTGAATAGAAGCCAGATGCATATCTAGAAGCCTAAAAGGGAGATTTTTTCATTCTAGAGACATTTGACGGACAAACCAAGACCATCAAGAGGTTCTCCCTAGCCCAACACACTTTTCCAATGGACCAGTTTTCCAGTTTGCAGCTGTTGCAGTTAAGGTTTCATCCAAACCTTAAGGTTGATATTTTTCCAGTTTTTGGGGGGATATTTACAAAGAAATACCACCAAGAAACTCGCCTTAGCAGAGTGCACCTACTGGTAAGTCCAATCTTTCAATTTTGGTCATATTTTTGTGTGGTCCCAGGCAAGATGACTACTAGAAAAAAAATCAATGAGAAGCTAGATGGAGTTGATAACTTCAGGGCATGGAGGTACAAAGTAACCCTCCTTCTTGAAGAACACAAGCTATATAAGTTCATTATAGAAGAAGTTCAAGAACCTCAAGGAGATGAAGCTAAGGCAAAATATAAGAAGGACATGGTGAGAGAAAAAATAATTATTACAGACTTCATTAAGGACCACCTTATCCATCATGTATCATCATTATCTTCTCCAAATAAAATGATGAACACCTTAAATCATCTGTTTGAAGGAAGCAACATAAACCAAATAATGACTCTGAGATCTCAGTTGAAGAATGTGAAAATGTAGAACTCATAAACCATTCACTCCTACTTCTCAAGAGTGAATAAAATTAAGGAGCAGATAAAAGCCATTGGTGACTTAGTAGAAGGAGAAGATATGGTGATGACTACCTTGAATGGCCTCCCAAGGTCATGGGATGCATTCATCCAAGGAATTTTCTCAAGGAAGAAGCTTCCCAAGTTCAATAGGCTTTGGGAATATTGTAACCATAAAGAAGCCATGACAACTGCAAGATAATAAAATATGGCAGATGAAGATCAAGCCCTAGCCACCCACACTAGGAAAGGAAAGAACAAGAAGGAGCATTCTTTACCTAAGAATTTTAATATGGGTCAAAGAGACAACTCAAAGATCAGATGTTACTATTGTCAGGAATTGGGACACTTTGTTAGGGATTGCCCCCTCATTATGGAAATTAACAATAAGAAAGGAAGTAAGAGGCATCAAGCTCACACAACTGAAGATGATGAGCCTCCCAAGAAGGTTGCAAAGCAAGATGAATCAAGTGATGAGGATTATGTTCTTATCTCATCCCTCAGAGGTACTGTTACTCATGGAAGATACACTTGGTTGATATATAGTGATGCTTCCAAGAACATGAAAAACTATGAAGACTCCTTATCTAACCTTATTCATAAAGATTCACCTCACAAGGTGAAATTGGGTGATGACTATCAATATACAATAAAATGTGTTGGAGAAGATTCCTACAAGTTAAACTCGGGAAAGCTAATGAAGATGAAGGAAGTTCTCTATGTTCCAGGTTTAAAGAAGAATCTTCTCTCAATTTCAACATTCGACAAGAAATGATTTAAAGTAGCATTTATTGATGGTCAAGTTCTTATGTGGCCTCGAGGGAAGACCCTTGATGATGCAGTAGTGATTGGATTTGAAGAAGGAGATCTCTACAAATTAAAAGAACATTCAGACTCCACAATGGTTCATGATATTTTGAATCCCAGTGAACTATGGCATAGGAGATTTGCTCACCTACACTACAAAGCTCTTCTGGTTGCGAGTAAAATGGTGACAGGTCTTCCATAAATCCAAGAAAAACCAGATGGAGTGTGCAAAGGATGTGCATAAGGAAAGAACATGAAGCACTCCTTTTCCAATAGCAATAGCAAAGCCAAAGGAGTCTTGGACATCGTGCATTCAGACGTGTGTGGACCGATGTCAGTTGCTTCACTAAGTGGGTATGTATATTATGTATCTTTCATTGATAATTACTCACATAAAACTTGGATTTATTTGTTAAAATCAAAGAATGAAGTTTTTGGCACATTCAAATAGTTCAAGGCTCTGGTAGAAAACTTGACAGAGTGGAAGATAAAGACCTTGCAATCAAACAATGGAGGTGAAATCACCTCAGAATAATTCAAGGAGTATTGCAAGGAAGTTGGGATTAAGAGTGAGTTTTTCACTCCCTATAACCCTCAACATAATGGAATAGATGAAAGGAAGAACCAGACGATCATGAAAGTAGTAAAGTCCATGATCAATGATCAATATCTTCCTATGCATTTGTGGGAAGAAGCAGTGAAGACGACAATGTACATGCATAATAATAGTCCCCACAAGGTGCTTGAAAACAAGACACCCAAGGAGATGTTTTCAAGAGAGAAGCCAAAAGTCAACCATTTCATAATATTTGGTTGTGCTCATGTATTTTTTAACATCCACAAGGAAAAGAGGACAAATTTGGACCCTTCCGGACAAAAGGGCATATTTGTTGGTTATAGTGACACATCAAAGGCTTATAGGATATACATTCCTGGTCATCAAAAAGTGGAGATCAATAGAGATGTAACCTTCGATGAGAATGCATCTTTCAGTAAATCAAAATAGATCCATGTAGAAGAGGTACATGAAGAAGAGAATGAAGTTCCTAAAGTTCCAGAGGCAGTTGAACCAGAGGAAGTCATTCCAGAGGATCATGACATAGTAGAACCTCATAAACTAGCCGAGATATCTTCTCGCAAGAGAAGACCAGCTTGGGCACAAGAGCTTATCAAAGATGAAAAAATAATTGGTGCCCTAGAGAAATATTTTAGGGAAAATAAGAATTCAAAGTCGTATTCCAGCTACGTGGCATGCTTGTGTGACATAATGGATGCAAAACCTTCCAATTATGAAGAGCATGAAAAAAATCAAGTATGGAAAGATTCCATGGAAGAATAATACCAATCAATTATGCATATCGATGTCTGGGATGTGGTTCCCATACCATAGGAAAAATTTGTGGTAAGTTCGAAATGGATCTACAAGATGAAACACGCAGATGATGGTAGTATTGAAAAATATAAGGCAATATTTGTGGCCTGAGTTTTCTCTCAGAAGGAAGGGATTGACTATGAAGAGACTTTTTCTCCCGTAGCAAGATATACCTCGATCAGGAATATACTTTCATTGGCCACTATGATGAAATGGAAGGTGCACCAAGTGGATGTAAATACAACCTTCATGAATGGTGAAATAAAAGAGGAAGTTTATGTGGAGAAACCACTTGGATTTGAGACACATGATAGGGAGACTCATGTGTGAATATTAAAGAAGGCTTTATATGGATTGAAGCAGACACCCAGAGCATGGTATGGTAGGATTGCTAATTTTCTGATGAGCTTGGGTTTTACGAAGAGCAATGCAGATCCTAACCTTTACTTTAAGGTTGAGGATGGTGAACCGGTGATTCTACTATTGTATGTAGATGACCTATTTCTAACAAGTGTGGAAAATATCATCAATGAATGTAAGAGAAAATTGGTTGCAGAATTCAAGATGAATTATTTAGGAATGATGCACTACTTCTTGGGACTAGAAGTTTGGCAAGGATCAGATGGGATTTTCCTAAATCAAGGAAAGTATGATGTGGAAATCTTGAAGAGGTTTGAGATGTTGGACTGTAAGTCCATGGCTACCCCAATGGAATCAAATCTAAAGTTGTTGCATGATACCACTTCAGATATTGTGGATTATACCTTATACAGGCAGATAGTGGGCTCACTTATGTATTTGATGAACACAAGACCGGATATATGTTTTTTTGTGAACACCCTGAGTCAGCATTTGGAGCAACCTAGATAGGTTCATTTGGTTGCAGGAAAACATATGTTGAGTTACCTTAAGGGTACTCTAAATAATGGTCTATGGTATAGATCTGACCATGAGTTTGGATTTTGAGGATACTCAGATTTAGATTGGGCGAGTAGTATTCCTGACTGGAAGATCACTTCAGGATATTGTTTTAGTCTTGGCTCCAATATGGTCTCATGGAGCAATAGTAAGCAGTCTTGTGTGGCACTCAGTATGGCTGAACATGAGTATGTGGTAGCATGTGCAGTGAGCATAGAAGTAGTGTGGATTTGGAAGCTGATGTCTGGGTTATTTGGTCTTGAATTGGAGGCGACCTACATTTGGTGTGACAAATAGAGTTGCATGAACCTGTCAGTGAATCTGGTGTTCCATGACAAGTCGAAGCATATCAAGATCAGATACTACTATATCAGGGATATGTTACAGAGGGGAGCAGTGAGGCTCCAATTTGTGTCTACCGAGGATTAGGTTGCAGATGTGTTCACCAAGCCGCTATCAAGGATGAAGTTCGAGTACTTCAAGGAAAATCTTGGTGTGGTCCCTCTTTAGAGGGAGTGACATGTGGAACTCATCCAACATGAAAAAGGGTTGGCACTGAGTCTGGTGGATCTCATCTAGCATGAAAAAGGGATGGCACTGAGACGTGAGTGCACATGATCAAGTACTAATGAATTGCAGGGAGTGGATGTCTATGGGACATGTTGTAGCTATTGAGAGCCACCCACAGACCTTGGTTGCATAGGGTGAAGTCACGTTTCACTATGGATATCTGAGGATGTATAGATTCACATGTTCAACAGTTAATGGATGTGATCTTGTGTGGTATTAGACTTGGAGTCTGTGTCTGGAAAGAATACCATCCTAGTTAAGAGGAATTGTTAATATTTTTGGTGTAACTACATAAGATATTCTTCTATATTTGTTTTGGTCAAACCTTTAAAAGGTTATTATAATTACATTGTATAAGTCGGCTCAACAAAAAATATTATATTATTGGTATTTTATTATAATTGTAAAAATCCCCATTGTTGCTAGTCATCCTTATTTTATGGGTTAGTTAGGTCAAGAGTCATGTCTCTTCAAGAGACATTGTTGTGTATAAATAGAGGATAGGTTCCTCTCATTTAGACACACACACACACACACTTCTCTTGTGCATATTGGAGCACATAAGAAGGTCTAGCACACAAGTCTTGGAGACTGGCTCTTTTGGTGTTTTGGTCTTGGTCTTTCTTGGAGAGCTATAACACATCATTGCATTGGTTGAAGGAATCTATAGTGAGGATTTTGGTTGATGGGTTTTCTCCCCCACGAGGGTTTCCCAGGATAACATTTGTGTTCTATTGTATCCATGATTGTCTATATTTCAATGATCCTACTACAATTGTTATTGGATGAAGTAATTGTAATTGTGTAACTAAAAAATTTTAAAATTCTAATAGGTAGGAACCTACTATTTTTTTCCCAAGGAAAACCTCATGGTGGAACTTTCAGGAACTTCTTTGCATTTCATGGATGGCACCCTATGTAAACACATTATATGTTGATCACAACACCTAGCCCAGTAAGAAAAATAAGCGAGGCACACAACATAGGAAACCGATCTAAGGGATTGATCATGATATCTCTTGCATGAAGCTCAAATCATTCAACCACTTCAGCTAGCCCACCCTAGAAACTTAGTGTTATAGATAAAGTGTTCAAGATCTTCAAATTTTGTTGGTAGATTGAGCCTAGTCTTAGATATTATTAGGCAAGATCATTAAATTTATCAGTATCCATTTTTATTTCCAAGCCTCCCCTAAGGACCTTTAGGAGATGGTAATTCAGAGAATTGAAAAGAAATGTGAAAAGTGAATAACTAAACATATGTATTATTTCTACTCAATCATTAAAATCCTTGTTTCCACCCATTTATACTACTTATGTTGGTTCCTTTCAACTAGTGCATGCAACTATTTATAGAAGTCTCTCTACAACTTCCTCTAGGAGAACACCAACAAGGCTAAAGGTTTTAATCATGCCAAAGGGAATCTCTACCATAATTCAAGAACTAAGGTATATGGGCGTTCTTAGAACTAAAACTTTTGAACGGCCGAAGGTTCTAATTGATGTTTTTTTTTTTTCGGTTTTCTTCTATCAATAATATACAACAATGCACTAATATTTGATATGCACCAAGGCTTCAAAAATATATAATATGCATTGGTGTGTATTATATATTTTTAAATCCGAGCACTACTGTGCTTATATTGATAATAAACATTGTAATATTTGATACATATTGAGGCTTCAAAAATATATAATATGCACTGGTGCATATTATGTATTTTTCAAGCTTTTGTGTGTATTTTATATATCGAAAGCACTGGTACATACTATGTATGTAAAAGCATTGATTTTCATATTACCTTGCACACTGTAACATCTTGTAATGATTACAATAAAAATAATGTTGACGATAACAATATCATTGTAGGGAATGGTCGTGTTGTTTTCATTAGGAGCATTGGTGCTTTTATTACCGTTATTCATGCCAATACATAATCCTCACTTAAAATCATCACTTTAATGCACAGATGCATACATATGTATGAACTACACCATTGCATTCAAATGAATACAATGCACTGATATGTTTCAATGATGAATTTTTCCACGATGCAGTATGCAAATGTAGCTTCTTATTTTTTTAACAAAATCTCAATTAACATTAGAAAATCAAATATTTTGTATAATAATATTGTTTTTATATTTTAATAATTGAGTTTGGATATAATCATCACACTAATGTGTTGTATCATTTAAACAAATACCCATATGATTAGCATTTGTTCATTGTAACAATGTAAATCATCCATGTATTAATCAACACCATAATATTTTTTTACACTCACCAATGCAATAGAATAATAAACCATTTTATTATTATATGAATAAGAGACCCTTCTTCATGCAAAATGGGACAATACAAAGCTCTGTGATAATCAAACTATGAATAAATAGTTGTTATAGTTATTGGTAACACGTTGTCGTCCAATTGGGAGAATATGTCCATGCTAAACAAAATGTTTAATTTTCATAAACAAACATTAAAAAATATGCAACTTGTAACATTCAATTTTGGTGATCATCATTCATTGCTTGAACTATTGTCGTTGCTTGAGCTGCTTGCATGCCTCATTTCTTCATGACTTGTAGGGGATATTATACTTGGGTTATTTGGAATGTTTTGCTAATTTGATCATTTTTAACATTCTTCCTCTTCAAGTTCCATATACGAATATAGAAATACAATGTAATGAGTATATACACATTTATAATATAATATACATGATTGTGTTAGTAAAAAAATGTACCATATTAGAAAAAATCCATGGAAGCTTGTAAATTAGTTAAAATATAAACATCACAACTAATATGAAATGTTAAGTAAGGAAAACGTAAATACTCACAAACTTTACAATTAACCCTTTCTTGCTTTGTCATCCTGTTTTATGTGCTAAATGAGTTCCATTTTATTTTCTTTTTTTGAAGCAAGAAAGCAATTGAACATTAGTATTTCATGCGATAATTAAACTCTTTGTACATAAAATAAAACAATGATTACATATGTTTGATGCACATTGTTGTTGAGATGGCTCTTCCTACAATGCAATTATACTCATTTCTTTGGCCATATCCGTGTACACTTTTTTCGACATCCATGTTGGGTGTTTCAGATATCACCTCATATTTCCTTTGGAATTTTATCAATCTTCTTGAAAAATTCAAAGCAAAAAAAAAATCAATTAATATTTAAATGAAAATAAATATAGCAAAAATATTAATTTGGTAATTTTTTGGACTAGTATGTACATATTATAAAAAAAATCATGGTTAGTAATAGTTTTTTAAATGATTCTTTCTTGTTACTATATGTTTTTACTATTGCAAGTCTCAAAGTTCAATAGTGTTACTTTTCCCTTTTCCCAAGAGAACCTTAACATGCCAGTACAAGTCAATAGTGTGGTAATATTTGGTTTCTCGTGATCCCGAGGACCTTATGTTAGGTATCTAAGATGTAAGCTTTGCATCAATATCCATGTCAAGAGTTGAAAATCTCTCCAAATGGACATCCGCCTCCATGATTTTAAGTTCTGCTTAGATTTCGGGAGGAGTATGGATGTATAAATTCTTTGTCGTTGTCATTTCCTCCTCTTGAGCCCGAGGAAGAGGCAATCCTCTTCGTTGAAGCCATGCCCTACACCCCCTCGAACCATTATAACTATCAGAGTATTGAAGTCTGCATTGTAGTGAGGAGGGTTTCCTTAGTTTGGAGAAAGTTGACCACACCGAGAGCCAAAGATCCTAAAAAAACTTGGAGTGCCAC
>SNQJ01S0023560.1:94956-106723 GCA_010110895.2 Picea sitchensis | reverse complement strand
ATGGAGGAAGAGTCCTCTCTGATGCAAGTCCAAGCCGGTAGTGATGGAAGCTGGTACTGCTGACAGGACAAAGCTGGCTGAGAAGAAGAAAGATGGGCCCCCCAGGGCCATGCTCAAGTCGCTCCTGCTCTCGGTACTCCATGTCTAGGACCATGTGGGCCTCGAGACATGATCTCCTAGTTATCCCTAGATATCGGGGATAACAGTACCCTCGCTACTACCATACCTTAAATTTCTAGATGTCATGTTGAATGCATCTTCCTCTTCTCCAGGAAGGATTGACCTTTGAGTGATGCGTCCATCGTCATATGAGGCCAGCCGTGAGTGTGACTAGGATCAACTCTTTGCTACATTAAATTACCACATGTGCATTTCTCTCGCATCAAACAGATACCATTAAACCCCAAAGGATCGATGGGATGGACAGTGATAATCGTGTATTCTATTGTATTAATTTCATTCATAGGAGGGGGGATTTTCGATCGCCCTGGGTTTTGCATTGGAGAGTGTGTTGTCCTGACACATGGTCTCCTACGTCCAGGTGGCTGGCATGACTCCCTCCACTATCACCCTAAATGGGGACAAAGTTTCAATTAATCATCTCAAAATCAAATATTTTTTATAATAATATTGATTTTTATAATTTTATTATTGTGTTTTGTTATAGTGATTGCATTAATGTGTTATCCAACAGATTACACCTTTGTTATTTGTAACAATGTAAATCATCCATATATTAATTAATCGACAATGCAACATTTTACAACATTCGTCAATGCAATAAAATAAGAAACTCGTTTTGTTATATATGAGTACGAAACCCATCGTCATACAAAATGGGACAACATAAAGGTCCACGATATTCAAAATGCAACCAATATGTATTTTTTATACATATTGGTAGCATTTCCTCATGCAATTGGGATAATATGTCGTGTACAGTAGATAAAATCTCTGATTTTCATACACAAATATTCCAAAACATAAAACTTGCAGTAATTTTCAACTATATTGATTGTCATTCATCACATGAACTGTTGTCATCACTCGAGTTACATGCATGCCTCATTTCTTTATCACTTGTAGGCGATGTCGTACTTTGGTTATTTAACCTAATGTTTTCTTGCTCGACTTGTTTTTTATGTTCCGCCTCTTTATTTTCTATCTACAAACATAGAAATAAAATGTAATAAGTATATCTACATTTATATAGTAGAATATATATGATTGCATAAATAAAAAAAACATACCATAGCAGCAGTTGTTTCATAACAAATACACATTCTTTCAAAGCAATGATGCATGCCATCTCTCAAAATCTCTTATGTTGGTTGCACTCCATACTTTGTTTCCTGCATGTTTAATACACCATGACAAAACATAGTCAATATAATTAATATAAAGGTGTCTTGTTGTTCTATTAATTATAAAACAAGGGAATTTAAACAACATACTTACTTACAAATTGTTCAATTAAACCTTGATACTTCAACATATTCTCACAACCCATACTTAACCCATTGTCGATCTATTCTTCAGTTGGATCTTTTTTGTATGTTAGCACCTATTAGAAGACATCCATGGACAAGTGTAAATTAATTATAAAAATATAAAGATCACAACAAATATGAAATCTTAAGTAAGGCTGAAAGCATAAGTACTCACAAACTTTGCGATCAACCATTTTATTCCTCATCTTCTTGTCTTATGTGTTGAATGGGTTCCATTTTTTTCTTTTCTGCAGCAAAACAATTGAAAATTAGTATTTCATGTGATGATTAAATTCGATGTACGTAAAATAATAAATCAATGATTACATGCCTCTAATGCACTTTGTTGTTGGGATAGCTCCTTGTGCAATGCAATTATGTTCATTTCTTTTACCATATCCTTGTACACGTTTTTGGACATCCCTACCGGCATGTCTTGTTTTTTCCCTCGTTTATCCCTTGGAATTTGCATAATCTTCCTAAAAAACAAAAAGCACAATCATTTTCTTTAAATCGACATGAAAGTAAATATAACAAAAAAAATTAATTTGTTAATTTTTGGAACATATTATAGAAAACATGTTTAATAATAATACTTTTTAAATTATTCTTTTTTATTATTGTAAGTTTTTTCTATTGTAGGTCTCACAGGTCTCATTGACCATTGCTCCAGAAATGCTCCCTATAGTTTATATCATAACCTGATTCATTGTAATGTCCCTAGTTTGAACCCTTTGTAATTGTACATATAGGTTGGTGATCCATTGGTACCAATTGTAAATGTAAATGCACATATAGGCTGGTGAGCTATTGGCACCTAGTTTTGGTTTTGCACGCACTTGGGTAAGTGTGCGAAGAATTGTTATCAAGGAAAGGGTGCTCACATTTCATAGTGTTGTGTGCACCTGGGTAAGTGTGCATGGTTGCACATCAAAGAAAGGGTGTGCACATTTCATAATGTTGTGTGCACCTGGGTAAGTGCACATGGTTTCACATCAAAGAAAGGGTGCACACATTTCATAGTGTTACGTGCACTTGGGTAAGAGCATGGGAATGACCTGGGAGTGCGCACCGAACCGAGTTATATATATGTATATATATGGATGTATATGTATTGAGGTTGGAGAGCCTGTGTGGTTATGAGGCTGGTGAGTCAAGATGCAAATAGGCAAGTGGACATATCCAAGTAAAAGTAATCATACTCATGTTCTTAATACAATATTACATTGTTGTGCACATACAAACTTGGACGAAAAGATATGGGGGGATAAGACCATCGGAAAAACGAAAAAGGGGGGTCTAGCGAGACTTAAGTCTTAGGGAATATTTTATAATATTTTCGGATAAGTGTAAGTTATGAATAATTATTTTATCTTAAGTTCTCAAGGGGTTGGGAATATGTCACCAAGTGGCTTAAAGCTACTTTTGAAGGTGACATGTGTCGAGTTGAAGGCATGCAATATATATTATTGGCCTTAGTGTATTTTGGGGGGATGATTCATTATTCACTTTGGTGTGCAGAAGGGGGTCAGACCATCTAGGAGAGGACGACTATTACCTTATATTCACAAAGGACCTTATAATGGTTTTTTTGGATTGTAATTCGAGTTTTATTGTCGAAGAGGCGGGTTGTCAGGCCCATGAGAAGTATCTCTAGGTGAGAGATTTGATTTTGAAGAAGCGGGTTGTCAGGACCATGAGCATACTCTCCAGGTGATATTTTTGTTGAGAATTGTTCCCTAGTGTGTTGGGAATTAATCATATGGATTAGAGACTTCATGTCCGACTTGTTGTTGGTAACCCTAGAAGGGAAGTGGGGTAGCCGAGGGACTGTTGATCAGAGAAGGGGCACACTTTCTTGGGTGTGACAAGTGCATGGGGAATGAGAGATTGTAGGCTAGTTGCAGCAACGAGCACCTTGGACTGAGAAATTCTATTGAGAATTAGACCTTAGCCTATCAATAAGAACCCTTTTTCCTTGGTGGAGTTAAGCCCCAACTCGGGGGTGACATGTTGCTGAAAGATTATGAGAAACAAAGTCTATGGATGGGAGGAACGTATGAGTTCTGTGTTGAATTGGTGACTTTCTTAAAATATAAGTGTTCTTTATGTGCTTGTCTCATTTACTGTGTGCTTATTTATCTATTTTTGATATGGGTTAATTCTTGTATGTTGTCGCATATAAGTAATTGTTGTTTTTATGTCTAATGTTGCTTGTACATGTAAGTGTGATGTTGATAGTCATTATTGTAGTTGTGTCTAAGTATGACAGTTATTGTTAGTTTTACCTGTTAAGTTATCATTTGATATTGGTCATGAGTCTCTGAGGCAAGGATTGAATGGTTGGGTGCATAGGAAAGTATCTTGTATTCACGAGAGGCTAGAACTCATGTGTGTGTACAGGGAAATAGACCTCGCACACAAGGAAATCAGAAATGGCATGTGAGACCGGGATGGTTGTGCACATAGTAGTGTTATGTGTTCAGTATGATGGTGCGCAATTGTTTTTAATTACTTTTTCCACTTAAAGTTGTGCTAAAAGGAGAAATTTAGTGTGGCATGACTCAACTTGAGGTTGAGTGTGTTATTTTAAGTGATACAACGTAGACTAGGGTTCAATATAGAATCTGCGCAGTGGATTTTTGGAGTAGCATTTTTCAATAGTATGTTGGGTGATGTTGCAGTATGGTTGATTCAAAGCTACAAAAGTTGAGATTGTGTGACGTGTCCCAACCTGGGTGTCTGGGGATGTTACATTGTGGTATCAGAGCAATGTTAGAGTGTTTTTGGAGTAGCATGGCCCAACCTGGGTGGCTGTGGATGTTACATTATTGGAATCATTAGGTTGATTTTTGTGTTGTAAGTGGAAAATATATCTATACATTCTTTTCCACTATATCCCTCATAATTTTGTAAAAAAACACCCCCCTCTCATTAACTTCCAGTACCACTCTAGATGAAATGAGAACCAAGTCATCATCATTTACATCGTTCATAATTTTTATCTTATTAGGATGGAATTCCATTCCCTCACTATTGGTCCCTACACAACATTAAAAAAATGTGAAATCGAGTGTTGAAAACATGTTAGCGATTAATGTTAAGAAATTTATTTTTAGTAAAAAGTCAAATAAAAACTTCATATTGATTACCTTTTGATCCACCCAATTCCTCTCTTTCCAAAATTTCGATAAATATTTTACACTCTTTTACACTCAGATTGCAAATAATCTTATTGAGTTTCTTTAAGTTTTTGCTCTATGTGACACATCTTAACCAATACACACCATTTTTTTTTGTAAGTTAGAAATTGTATTTACCTTAAGATGAACCAAGATATTACATGCATGGTTGTGGGGACTTGGGTCACCAATAATGGAAACCAAGCCAAGCCTCAACATAATTCAAAATGAAAGCATCCCCTAAGGGGCCAAAATGTTGCAGATGTTCTATAAAATACCTATATTTTATATCTAGTCCTGAAGCTCACACACAACACACTAACGATTTTACTCTTTCCAATTAAATTAGTCTCACTGAATTTGGATCCTTTATGAATAAGTTATGACTATTTTTCTCAAAACACATGTTTGAGACTAGCTTCAAGACTAGTCAAAAACCCTATCTTCCACGGAGCGTATCTCCAAAAATAAAATTCCCCAAAAGATGAAATATTTACCATAAGTACCTTGCTATGTCTTCTCAACAGCCTCCAAGTTTCACTATCTAAATCATTCTATAAACAAAGTTATAGCGAAAATGGTAATGTGACCTTTAAATAACATACCTTAGAACACATTATCGCAAGACTTCATCCTCCCTTGGAATTTCTCCCTTCTTCACTTCATATTCCGTCTAAAATTCACCTCAGATCTCCTTGTTTACCTCAGATAAAAATCACTTGAGTTAATGTTACAAATTAACTCCTAGGTGTCTTATTTATACTAGATCTAGCACCCTCTTTTTAGGTCCAACTTGACCCAAATACAATTCCAAATAATTTTTAATGATTATTCTATTGGGGCCGACTTTACCAACAATATCCTTAATATTTATTTTAATATTCATTGCAATGGGGTTGACTTGTAACTTCTTGTTTGCAACACTTTTAGGGGCTGACTTGTAAGTTTTTGTCCTTAGATCTAGGGCTTCTTCATTTTCTTTTGGGGCTTCATCTTTAAGAGGGAAAATCTCCTCAACCGTGAGGAACCACGTGATGTAAAACCTACCATTGGAAATGGAATGATGAGGACTATCCATCTAGGAGTTTTTTGCATGTATGTTTCATGTCCTTCATCCTCTTTTTATTCAAAGAATTATGTCTTCATGACCACACCTCTGGGGCTTCTAAACTACTTAATTACTTAGCCATCTTTCCAGAGATTCTTGTAGACTTCTTCAAAGCATCTTCCCGTGAGGGCAATGCTTAAAGTTACATCATAAGTGGATCACTTTGAGACTTCTCCAAATACACCCATCACTTCTAAATTCTCCCAACCTTGCTTTGGGGCTTCTTCTAGGATTGACCAAAGTTGACATCAATGACAACCAACTATCCAACACAAAGTCCATTAATGTTATGAATAGGGAATTGAGGTTGAAACATCTAACCTATTACATTCCTTCCCAAATGATAATAACATCATCCAATATAAAATGCCCCTAAATTCTTTAGGAACATTATCTTAGGTGGATACTTGACATCCATGGTTGGGTCCTTGATTAATAGATTGTGGGAAACATAGGGGAGGGTAATTGGTTTCCACATGGTGATAATATTGGGGTCTCCAGGATTATGTATAAATGGGATGTTTTCTTTGTTTATGTTTCCCCCTAGTGATTATTTTCTAACACCTTCTTTCTACACTTGTAGCAAATCCAACCCAACAAAATCACTAGTCACCTTTTAAAATTCACATGAAAATTCATCCAATATGCATGAATTATCCTTAACCATATTTAGTAGGGAATTTGAAATCTCATTCAATGTTTGTAACTACTCACACAACCTTGTCTGATGTTCAAAGATCCTGTGTAGGACCATGTCAAGAAAACTCTACTTGGCTACCCTATGTTCCTTGGTAAGTCCTTGGTATTGAGAACCAATCTATAGTGGAAAATATCATCCCCTTCCATATCCTCCTATTTGGCGATACTTGCTATTGAGCTCCACATGCCCAATGAATCTCATTGGCATTTAGGAATTTTTGATTTTAGCATCCCCACGCTACAAGTTTTCGTTAAATTTGTTGAATTATAACCACTCGATAACTTACTTCAATTATTTCATGATGATGTTGTGTCATTTTTAATGCTAGAATACTGTGACATGTCGTTTGTGACCCCTGATAAATGAAGTTTGTGAGAGCAATGCCATCTCACTACTACATAATCTAAATATCCTTGATTTTTGGTTTGCATAGAATTGTTGACTATGTGTTATATTCTTTGCATGGTGTGTTGGGGGATCATTGGGGGGGCGGGATTACTCGACCAAAATTTTTGGTTGTTTTTTATCCACTTTTTGGAATGTTTTGTTATGTTCGGCCTATGGTTTTTCGATCCATTGTAACCTAATCTCGGTTAAGGGATTGGGGGTTGTAATCTAATTTTGGTTAATGGATTATGGTTTTCGCTGCCATGAAATGCATATACTGTATTTCTATAGCGGGAAAACCCCCTATGGACTACACTAGGGTTCAACATGTAGGAAGATCTAACCGTCTAAAAGTCTCCTACTTTTTATAACTACCCTGAATATACCCCACATTCATGCATGAAATACAAAGTGAAAAGATTCGGTAACTTTACCTTTTACTCTGCATCTAGTGTCGATCCTTTCACATTTGAATGCTCCACTGACTACAAACCTCCTCCCAAGGTTGGACTGCATTCAAACATAGATAAACATGGTACTACAAACATGCATCTCATATATAAATCATGGGTTAGATGTCAGTATAAAACATAAATCAAACATAGACATTTGAAACATCATATTTCGGGACAGAAAAAGTATTCATTTTATTAATATCACAAAGTTTACTTACAACGAGATCAACGACTTCTCCTCGAACCTAGTCTTGGCTCCTCTTCACCAAGATCCAACTGTGCTTCCACGTATCTTTCTCCTCTCACACTTCTTCTAGGGAAATGGCATAGGCTTATGATGGATGAAAAAGGCAAGAATGGGAAATTATGATGTAAATCTCACAAGGGGGCTGTAAATTCTTTGGGCAAGGAGGGGATGTGAAACGTGCAGAGTTTCACTATTCTTATGATTGTCTCTTGAATGAGACCCCAAAACCTCCTTTTATATGACAAAAGGATGGTTATTCGGTTGGGTGATGGGCTATAGGCGGTGGGACAATTGGGAAACTACCCAATAGCCCGTAATCTCAATGAATTTCTTGCAACTTTTTTAATTTTTACAACTTTTGTGAGTATACACGGGTTGTAATGGTGCAGCTAGCGTATGTACGTAGGCTTTAGTGGTGTAGAAAGCATGTGTACATGGGCAGTAATGGTGCAGGGAGCGTACATCTTCAAAAATAGTGTTTTTAAGAAGAGATGCTCAGTGATGGATTGGCAAAAATAACAAGAGGGTCAAATGTCAGGTATGCATGTATGGTGCAATTTAGGGTTATAACAGATGCCCCCTAATGTGAGAGGTCAGAAGAGCATCTGATGGCTGAAATACATTACAAATATCCACCAAAATATGAAGCAAGTGAGCCTAGGGCCAGAGTTCAGGAGGTGTTATCTGCGAAAATAAAAATTGTCTCACCGAGGTGGGCATACCCATGCTCGGGATGAAATAAATCATGGCTGCCAAGAAAATACACTGCAAATCCATGTCATAAAACTATATAAAGTGTAGCTGCAAGCAATACACAACAGATCTACATCTCAAAATCAAAATATATACATGTAGAGTATTCATCTTCAAGAAGAAAATGACGCCCGATGGTTGGAGATGAGGCCTTCAAAGCTCGAGCAACAACTTGAAGATCTTCAAAAATCGGGTAGGAGTGTACTGTGAGTGTAAGACTTCACTACCTAGAGGTCTTCGATGGATCGTCGAGAACATATAAGAGGATCTTGGTGATCAGGGAGAGAACTTCATGGATTTTGAGCAAAGACTTGATTGGACTTTCGGGATGGGCGAGCATGAGGTCAAGAGACAAATTGTAGAAATTCTGACTCAGGTTGGGTAAAAATTCCCTTGGACAATAGCATTACAGATGATCAGACTCAGGCAGCATGATATTGACATAATTTTATGATGTAGGAGGCAACGCAAACTCTCCTTGTGTTTGGAAGGAAAGCCAAATGGAGGAGGACATAGCTCTATGTAACTAGAAAAACTTCCTAAGGTCATCTTAAATCTCAATGCTTGAGGAACAAACGGAAGGATGTGCTTTGTCCAAGGGCGACTCATTGTGCTGCCATAAAAAGAAAATAAAATTTTCTTCCTCTTTTTGGGGTATATTTGATTTTTTTGTCTTTTTCAATATTTTTGAAGAGCTTGAAAAAGAATAAAATAATTCTACGTTACAAAGGAGGAATGGGTGTCGCAAGCATACTAGTTCCAAGCGCAAGGAACACACTAATGCTCATATCAAGGAGACATGTGCAGGAAAAGGACACTCAGGAAAATTCCTCCATGGGTCAAGGTGTCGAGTCACAGAGACAAAGTGCTATAGGGCTTGCTTATAAGGCATGCTTCAAAGGTTCAGTTGAGAGCAAAATGGAGCCGACATTAGGCCAAAGATGTAGAAATGAAAGTGTGATTAGAAGGAAACAATGAAACCCCCTTCAATGTATTTTTCACGAGCCCAGAGAAGGTAAGCTCGGTGATTTTTCATTTTTAGAGAGTCTGAAAAAGAATAAAAGAAGACTCCGCTAGGGTACCTTTTTCGAAGGTAGTCTAGTCGGTTCAAAAAAGGGATAAATTAGCACCGAAAAGATGTCTATTCAAAACCATTTTAACGAGTTTGACAAAGACAAGATCACTCGACAATATTTTCAATTTTAAGGAGTCTAAAAAGAGATTAACTATGGACTCTCAACCTTTTTCTAGATTTAGTCTCCTTAGCCCGAAAAAGTATAAAATCTACTTAGGAGAACTCTCCCGGTGAGACGAATCTCCCCAGGTGTACCTTCTTCCTCCTTAATCTACAGGCCGAAAAAAGGGGTAAACTCATGCCAGTAGATGTTTTTCTGAACCAATTTAACGAGTGTGAAAGAACAAGGTCACTCAACGATCTTTTCAATTTTAAGGAGACTAAAACGAGCTTATCTATGGACTCTGTAGGGGATGTTCTTCTGGACTAGTTTAACGAGTGTGAAGAAACAATATCACTTGGTGATCTTTTCAATTTTAGGGAGTCTGAAAAGAGCTTAACTATCGACTCCATGGGGGTTCCTTTTTTCGTAAATTTAGTCCCTCAGGCCCGAAAAAGGGTTAAACTTACACCGGAGAATACTCTTCAAGAGAACCAAAGTTCCTAGAGCGTACCTTTGTTCGTAAAATTAACCATCTAGACCGAAAAAGGGGTAAACTACCATCGAATAGATGTGCCTTCAAGTTTTAGTTTGGCGAGCATGAAGGACAACAAGATCGCTCGACAATCTTTTCATGTTTAGAGAGTCTGAAAAGGGCTTAAAGAAGACTCATTTTTGGGAGTCCCAAGGGTCAGGCCAAGAGTGATGACATATCAAACATATGAGGCTCAATCTCATAATCAGGACATGACTAACAAGGACTCCCGAGCCTAAATTCATTGAGGATAGCATGGACGCCAAATGAAAAAGGATCTACTTAGGGAATCCATGTAGAGGTAGGCTCTGCCACCAAATTATGACACTTCTAAAGAAACAATGATGGTTCTGTGTCGCAATTCGGTGGGATCGATCCTATGGAAAAGTGGAAAAGACAACGAGATGAAAAAAGTGGAGGTGGAATCCTAACTTAAATGCAAAAAGTTGGAAAAACGACTTTTACCAAAAGACCTTTATAAGTGACCCATCTCTTGAAAAGTTTCCCAAACCAAAAGTGAAGTGTATTGTAACATCTAATGAGAAACTCAATAACCATGTTAAATGATTTTCAAGCCAAAAAAAATGACAAAAGGGTTCAAAAAGTGGCAAAAAAGGGCCAAAAAAGACTATAAATAGACGTTGACAGCTCATTTTCACCCTTGCAAAATGAGAATTGATTCAGAGAATTTTCAATTCTGAATCGTTTTCACCCTTGCAAATATCACTTCAGAGTTGATTCCGGGAGCTTTAGAGGACGAAACGAACTTCCGCTCGGACCAAGTACAAAACAACTCCTCTTGCATTTCAATACTTCATTTGTGCTTTTCTTTTAGTTTTTTGGGGGGCATGCCCTTTTAAAAAAGGGTGGCCCTACGTGTACACAGGATGTCCAAGGACATCTCGCATATGCTCATGGGTAGAAAACAATTTGCCTACGTGCATACGCAACTGTGTCCACTACAGCTTGCGTACACCCTCAAGAACATGGAAAAAAATGAAAAACAAGAGTTAACTCTCCCTTTGAACTTGTCACGTGACAGGATGTACGTCCATTGGAGAGAGAGGGAGCATGAAGACAATGATATCTTGGTTGATGAGGACCCTGCAACTATGGCCGCATTGAGAAAATGCGGTTTATTGAAGTTTTTTCGGTGTCCATTCATGAGGGCACAACCCAGAGTGTTGAATGCCTTGGTGGATTATTGGCACACTGACGTTGAGGTGTTTATGCTTGAGGGGTAGTCATTGACTCCAACAACTGAGGATATCTACTTTATGACTGGCCTCTTGAAGAGAGGGGAACCAGTCAACTTGCATGCATTTCCCCTTGGGCCCCACAACATCGTCGAGTTGATCGAAATGTATTGTGAGGCCAGCACTAATAAAGTAGGTTCTCAGGTGTCGCTGCACAAGATTATCAACCTATCACCGAAAGTGATAGTTTTACTTATTGGGTGGATCATTGGATCCATGGCATTACATCAAGTCTCCTGGGCACATATGCATTATGCAGTCCAATGCTTAAACGTACGATTGTTCGACTGAAGCACGACCATGTTTGACTGCATGAGGAGACAACTCATAGAGTGTCATGGGTGGAGTAACAAGAACTTCATATTTGGTACCATTTTATGCTCATTCTTCTTTGAGAGGGTACCCAATCTTAGTCCATGAGAAAAAGTGTGGGGGCATGTGGCCTCGCTCCCAACAGTGTGTATATGGGTAGCATTGTT
>SNQJ01S0023560.1:63159-82319 GCA_010110895.2 Picea sitchensis | reverse complement strand
GTACTCTGGTACAATTTAGTCAAAGAATCCCACATCTCATAGGCATGTGTCTTCCCCGTCAAGTGAGGAATAAAATGATCCTTGATGGAATCAAGAATAAATCTCTTAGCCTTGATACTCTTCTTAGTATAGGCTGCAAGAAGGGTAGCATCAGTAGGTACCACAACAGGATGAGTAGTGGTATTCTCCACAATGTCCCACAACTCATTCTCTTGCAAAAGAAAGATCATCCTCTCCTTCCAAGCACCAAAATTTGTTTCCCCATCAAGTCTGTCCTCAACTCTTAGACCAGTAGCCATGACCCTTTTTCTGTTGAAAGTCACAAATTCAAAAAATCTGCCCTTTAAAGTGTCTGTTGTCCCAACTTTGTCTGATGAAATATCTGCTTCCCTTCAACTCAGCTCTGATACCATGTTAAAATTTCAAACCCCAACCCAGTTTTAGTCTCGCTGATTTTTCAGCCAAAGTAAAATGCCCAAACCCAATTTCAACATATAAAAACTTAGCAGAAAATAAACTTCAAAACTGAAACATGAGGATTATGAACATCATTTTCAACGCAGAAATAAAATATCAGCAGTATGCAAAACTTGGAAAATTTATAGACAGAGATTTTTTGGTCTAACTTTGACCCTAGAAAAACCCACAAGGGGAAAACCAGTGAGAGAGGAATTTTTATTATTATTGAGCTTCTGAGAAATTTCTATTACAACATATTCCTCTTCAGAAATTTACACAAACTTATCTGGACTTTCTTTCGCAAAAAATCCTTCTGAACAGTCCTGGAAAATGATTCTCGATTTCTGTCCCAAAAATCCGTACAACTGTACGACTATCCTAGCAATTACTGTTCTCTTGACTGTCTCGAAATTCATGCCAAAACTCTGCTAAGACTATATGGAAAACCCAGCATGAACAACTCCTTCAAAGCCGTGTTGTACGGCCCTCAAAATTCGTGCCAAACTGTACGAACTGTATGGAAATACACTCATGAATTAATTGCAGCAGTTACCTCAATTTCTGTGCTAATAAATGGTTGTATGGCAGCCTTGGGATGTGTGCCAAACTCCTCAAAAATTATTTTGTTGTCTCCCTCAATTTCTATGCATGAAAAATGGTTGTATGGCCTCTAGAAATCTGTATCGTACGGTTTGCATTAATGGTTGTCCCTTGTCTTGATATCCATGCTAGCTTTCTTCTTTGGGATGCCTGCCCAGCTCTGCAAATGTTGCCTCTATCTTCTCCAACTCAAGCTCCTCCCTTTTCTCTCTTTCTCTCTCAACAAGAAAATGGACGAACAACCCAAGAATGGGTGCGCCCTCTTGCCCTAATCAACCTCATGAGGGAAGGTGAGGGATTTTCTAATCTAACGGTTGAGATTAGATTAGATGAGTGGTTGAGATTAGGTATCTCTTCACTCACCCTCACTTTATTCATAAAGTTATCTTTTAATTTGCATCTCACAAATTAATTTGACTAGGACCCACATTAGGCACTTTCTCCCCCTTAGGCGCCTAGGGAAGAGAAACACTTGCCTTGGTACTTTATTTTAATTAAAAATTTAACGCTATAAAAGTGAATAAAAGGGTGTTAGGTACCACCATGGTGATAACCAAACTCATGAGTTGTGTTATATTCTCTTTATGGTGAATCATGTTCTATGTGTGCCTACATGTTACCTAAGTGTCAAACTAAGCTAAGTACTATTGGGAACGTTTTGTTGGAAAAGTCTAAGTTGCATTAAACTTGGTATGGTTAGCTGACTTTGTAGGTCGAGGAAAATTTATGGGTAGTCCTTGAATGAAGAGGCATAGTCGGCTTGTAGTAGGCATGGTGTTGGAAAAGTGTCACGACTGAAGAAAGGCAGTGGAAAATGAATAGATATGACGAAAAGGAAAATTTTAGACAAGATTCTTAGGTTGATGACAGGTGATATCGGATCTCAACTTATTCAAGGAGTTGGTTTTAGAGTCGTGTTGGGCACTCTTCACCATTCCTAAGAAGGGGGTAGTGGCTTTGGAGGAAGATTTGACGCATTTGAGGCAGTTATTCTATCATTCGTCAACCGAGAAGAAATCTAGGATGTTTGGGTGCACAAGAGGGAATAACTTGGCGCAAGTGTTGGAGCACCCATCAGGACAAAAGTTTGGACAAGTGCTATAGTGTGATATCCATTGGACAAAGGCAGAGGATGATGTTGAGCTCTTACAAAAAAATGTGATCGGTTCATGAGCATCCTAGACAAGTGTCCCATAGCAACTTACAGTGCACTTCAATGGAGTGAAGATGCACATGACTATTCTTAACACATTGAAGACAGTTTTGGTTCCAAGTGTAGTTGTACTAAAGCTTTCCCCCGCATGCCTCGCGAAGATGGTGTTGTTTGGTGCCCTATGGCTACCCACTTCGAACAAAGGTGCACATCATAATCCCACGAACAGAGGGTTGCGGAGGACTAGAGCCTTGGTTGGAAACCAAGGTCAGCGTGATCATTAGTTGTGTTTTGTGGACTTGATCATCATTGGGAGGATGGTGCAAGAGTTTCTTGAATCAGGTTCCTCGGACAATTTCTTGCAGATTGAGTTTGTGCATGAGCTTGGGCTTAGAGTTGAGTCATGTGAAGTTGCGGTGAAGGATGTAAACTATAATTCCAAGGTGGAAACGGGATTTTCCTCTACAATACATATTCAATTGTGAATATGTCCAATGTGGGGACAAACTACTTCACCGCCCAACTAAATTTTTCACCCAAGCAAGCATGATGGAAAGTCTTATTGGAAAATTTTGACATGATTATTGACTATTGGTTGGGAAACCTAAACACAACCGCATACAGCTTGAGTAGGAAGGCACAACTCTCTACCTCATAGGTGGAATATGAGTTATTGACACTAGTGAGAAGTCACCTTCAAGCCTTGGCGAAGCTGCAATACAAAATCAAGGAAGGTTTGCAAAGTGATCCTGCAATGATGAACATCATGAAGCCAGTGAAGAAAGGCAAGATGCATGATTTTTGGATGGATTAGGGATTATTATATTTTAGTGAGCACATATATGTTCCTAAGTCGTGTAACCTCTGCAAGGAGATCATAGGGGAGTGTAATGAATTTCCTTGGGCTGGCCACCCAGTACAATGAAGAACATTGCATTGCTAGAACAAGGATATTGTTGGGAGTATATGAGGCGTGATGTTGAGGAATACATCCAAACTTGTATTGTGTACCAACAATACAAGGAATACACCAAGATTCAAGTCGATCCATTGCATCCTTTGTCGATACTAGAGAGACCTTGGGAAAGCGTATTAATGGACTTAATCACCCAACTTCTACTTGCACAAGGGTGTAACAGAATCATGGTCATGGTTGATCATTTTTCTAATTATTCCATCTTCATTCCATCAAATATTCATTTTTTTGTGGAAGAAGTGGCACATATGTTCTTCAAAAATGTAGTGAAGTATAGGGGTCTTCCTTTGAGCATTGTGTCGGATAGGGACACAAGACTCATCAAATGGTTTTGGACGGAGTTGTTCAAACTTGTTGGGACAAAGTTGTTATGGAGCTCAAGTTTCCATCTGTGGACAAATGGGTAGACCAAATGCATGAATGGAAATTTTGAAGATTACTTGAGGCACTTTGTGCAAGCTAATCAGAGGAATTGGTCATATCTGTTGGATTCCACCCAATTCGGCTATAACTTGTAGAAGAGCTTTGCGACAAGCTATAATTCATTTAAGTTGGAAAACAGGAAGCAACAATTGACCCCTCACATGGTGTTTCAAGGCTATTATTGGCATTGTTACCTCTCCAGGAGGTACCCTAGAGTTTTTCACTTGGCTACACCATTGTAATCCCAAGGATGTAATTTAAATCTATGTAAACCATAGTGGATGATTTTTGTAGTGGAATTACAAACTTAGTCCGATCATGATCAGTCCCCTTTATGTCCCCATCTCACTATATCTCGTTTTGTATAGGATTGGAGGTCGTGGCATGGATCTATTAGGACACGTGATTGTGTGGAGCCACAGGTCCTATGTAGAGTTGATTGTAGTTTGTGGGGCCTAGTCGGATCCATGTCATGCACACCTATGTCTTCCCACATGGTTATTTTTCTATTGAGTCTGTAGGCATACCTTGGCCATGGTGCACTATCATTTTTGTTGTCAACATGGCAATCTCAGAAATTTTTCATCATTGCGTGTCTTTTGAGGTAGTGGTCCTTGGAGGCAAAAATACAACATGGGTTCAAAATGAGCAGAAAAATTCACAAGTAAAACCCATATTGCAAAATTTTGATTGATGAAATATTAAGGGAGTTTTCATCATTGCATGTCTTTTGAGGCAGTTCATGGATCCTGAAACAGTGGTCCCTGGAGGAAAAAATACAACATGGGTTCAAAATGATCAAAAAAAAATCACGAGAAAAACCCATATTGAAAAACTTTTATTGATGGAATCTTGAGGGAGATATTGCCTCCCAAAGAAAAATTGTTGGGAATTTAGTTCAAATTCAAATAGTCAAAGGAATGAGATGTTGGGGTTTGATTGCCTTGGTAAAATATTAGACAAGTCAAAGATTCTCTTTCTTCAAAGAAAATTAATGATTTTGTTCACTAAATGACCAAATCGTCCTCTTTCAGACAATTCATAACTACTCATTAATTGATTTGAAAAGTCAAGCTAGTCATTGGAAGGAAGAATAGTCAAGGTGGAAAAAATATAGTCATTATTCTCATTTATCAAGGGGAAATTGTCCCTAATTTTATTTCCTCCACCAAATCAATTGGTCAAGCATTCTAAAAATGGAATTTATCCCATTTTGACCATGGAGTGATGTAATAAAAAAATATTGTCAAGTGGTTTAACCTCCAACCAATTGTGGATGTGCAAACCAAGAATATTGTTTTTAATGAGGGAGTTAGAAACTAGCCATCACTAATTTTTCTATATAATGCTAGCTAATTCTCTCATTTTTTGTTGTTGAAACTTTGTGAGATCATAGTGTCATTTCCAAGAACTCAATTCTCGTGTGTCACCATGGATTATACATTGTAATGTTTGTTTTTCTTGGTCTTGGGTATTTTTAATTGTGCTTTTACAGGGGATCCTTGGGAGAATTGTGAAAGATAACCAATCGATCCATTGAGGGGCTACATAGTCACGTTGAAGAAAGAATATAGGCCTTTGTCTCCTTATTCTCTTTGTTGTATCCAAGGGTAATACACCCAAGTTGTTGGACAAACTTCTTTAGGTGTATCTTCAACCAAGAGGTCTATTATCTCTTTGACCCTAGTTGATTGATTGTATTGGAGACCATCCTGTAGAGGATCTCTCCTAGCAAGATCCAAGGAGGAACCCATATGTTGATAGATTTCTAGCATTTGGGGTGATCGTGCTTCCACTCCAAACCCAATAGTCTAGAAATCTATCCAACCAATCTTATGTTTATAGAGTCATATCGCACAAACTCAAATACATATTAAGATAAGAGGTAAAGGTAAGAAAGTATCTTAGTTTCTTCAACCATTTTATTTAAAACTATTTTCAATTATCTTTTATTATAAAAATACAAACAAAAATCATACTCTAGATGTGTTATTAATTTTAATCTCTTGTAAGCTAGTATATATTGGGGTTTTTTCCATTTGGGATCCTCCCTACCCCAAGATACATAGTCCCTTGATTTTTATGCTTCATTAAACATCTATTACAAGGGTTTGTTTGAGAAAAAGTGTGCAGATATGCATTGTAACAACAAGCAAAATCTTTAAATCTACACTTTGTCAACATATTAAAAGGGTGCATTTTGTAAGTTTTATCTTCCTAAACCCTTCTATTTTAATTCGAGATCTAATTTACACATTATCTCTTTGTTTTCTGTTCATTAGAGAGCATAAATACAACCCAACAATTGATTTCATTGGCTGTAGCAAATTTTGGGTCTTGACCCTAAGGGGATTTGAACCCCAATTCTGTAAAAGCAGTTTCTAGCTTATTGGAAATTAATTTTACAACATATCTTAAGGTTCTTGGGATTATAAAACACTTATAATTTTCTTCCCTACCCTTCGTACCCAAAGATCTAGTGATCTAGTGCATTTTGGCACTTGTGGGAGGCCCCAAAAATCCATTTTCCTTCTTCTTTTTTGTGTTTTACTTTGTTTTTTAGGTATGAAATAACAAGACAACGAGGAATTCAATCATTTCCAACCACTTTAGTCAAGGTAATCACATAATAATTCATCTGGAAAGTGGTAATAACATTTCCCCTCTCTCTTGTACTTCATTTTGTCATTTTTCTTGGAGAGTAAGGGTAAATTAACTTGTTGTTCGATCATTTTACTTTATTCAGTATCTTTTATTTCAACGAGATATTTAAATAGTTAAATCCTACCTTCACCTAGTGTACTCTTTTAGGAACTGGTCTTAATACTCTTGTGGTGAAGTGTTAATTTTAACGAAGCCTCCCAAAGCCTCTTGGTGTAGGAGTTTGGCTTGAATAGGGAAATGATAGGTGTTGTGGTGACATTGGGAACATATCCATTGTGTTTCTCCCATACCAATCTAAGACCTTGTAGGACTGCTAATTTGGGCGGTAATATTTATTGGCACCGTTGCCGGGAAAAAAGGTTTTCAAGCCAAAGGGTCCCCAATGACATATATATCGGTAAACTTTATTTGCTTTGTACTCTGATGAGATTATTCTAGTTTTATATGCTAACATTTCAAAATCTCATCTGATGACTCCATTGAAGAAAAATAAAAATAATTGCACTACAACTAAATGTTTCCAACTTTAGCAACTACATTGTTTGATCTTTGTTAAGAACTTGTGTTTTACATTTTGGTGGGTTTATTGTTATTTGCACTAATCTATAGAAGCACACATGGCAAATCCACTTGAAGAAACTTTATAAATACATACAACACAAGAATAACTCCTCAATAATTGGAAAATCCACATCTAGAGTAAGGTCACAATTGGTAAGAAAGCTCTCGGGTTTAACGAATCATCATTATTTATGTTTGAAGCATGGATTTTAATGAAGAGAAATCACCATCTCTTGCTTATCTATATTTTCCTTTAGATTTGCCACATGTTCTGAATCTTATTGTAGCTGATATATGTGCTCATGTTCCTAAATTTGATGGAATTCCACAGTTAGCCACGGATTTCCTAGAATCTTTTATGAATTATGTAATTGATACTAATATTGTCTTTGAAGATGTTTTGATGAAATCCTTTGCATGGTCAATGTGAGGGCCTCTTGCAAGTAAGTGGTGTAGTAAATTTCAACCTAAATAAGTAAAATATTTCCCTCAATTAATAAAGAGATTTTGAAAGGATTGGCTCCCGGATTATGAAGAGGTTGAATATATTCGAGTCTTCATAGATTTACAATGAAGAATGCTACAAAATAATAGTGATTCGATTATGGAATACAATGAGCATCCTTCCCAGGATACCCTCATGGAAATGGAAGAGAAAATGAGTGTGGTTAGTTTCCTGACAGAGTATATCGGAACAACGTATCATGAGCCTCGCATGCAACAACTAGAAAATGAAATTGAAGAAACCATGATAGAGTCACATTGGGGATTATGTTCAGAAAAGGAATGACAACATCACTCTGAAATCCTTGAAGAAGTCAATCACAAGGAGGATATTACAACGAATTTCCATGGGTCATTTCGATCGGAAAACAGTGGTAACAAGCCACATATTATTGAGGATGGTATTGGTCTTCCTATGGAATATATTTAGATCAATATTAGCAATGAAGATCATAGGTTTTGAATGGAAATGGCTCAAACTGTACCTTCCTCCCATGAATCAATATCACACAATTGCTTAGATTCAGAAAATAGTGATGGTTTATGGGAGGCCTATTTGAAAATCCTCAAAGAAATGGATGAGGCAAGTGATAAAGAGATCATTGAAAAAATATAACTGAGTCACATCTGAAACATTGTCAAGACAAGGAATGGAAAATTTACCTTGAAAGTCTCAAGGAATTCAGTGACAAAGAATATCTTACGACGGATCTTGGTGTGTCATCTTAGAAGGAAATCAATTGTGATGAGTCTTATCTTATAGATAGTGAGGAGGTCATGACTAATATGAAAGAAGAAATTTCAAGCCATGTGGATAAAGAAGAAGAAGAAGAAGGCATCATAATAGGGAGTGGTGATGAAGAGTACTCTAATCTGTCCATTTAAAATCAAGATACAATTGAAGATCAAAGGGATGAAAAAATCATTGCTGACAATAATATCCAAGAACCCACCCTCCCACCTCCAGATGAAAGTACATATTTGACTGCCTACATTCCTTTCCGATCCTCTAATTCTCAGGATACATCTTGTAGTGATTCAAAAGGGGACAACTTGGTGGGTAGTTTTTCACAGGATGGGGAGCATGATTGCAACGAGATTGAAAGTATTGGTGTATTCCTCCAAGTTGACAGATGGAAGTGGGATATAGGTTATTACCATTTTGACGATGATCCCATCTATCATACAAGGAATGATGAGCATGAGGTTGTAGAGTCTTGGCCATATAAGAAACCAAATTTGGGTATGTTACAAGAACATGTATCTTTATAGGCGCAGAATGTGAATTTCCACATTCAAGATCCAACAAAAGTAATTCAATCATGGATATCCTTGATATATAGTTCTCAGGTGTATGAAGATCCATTTGACATGAAGGATTTGACCTTGGCAGCAGTTGATAGGAAACAATACTTATAATATCAGACATACTTCATGAGATTTCAACCTCACATGTTGAAACAACCAACCTTAAGTTGTGGGTTTCCATTTGTTCTTGGTTATTATTTATTTTGTCCTCATATGTGTGTGTATGTGACTAGATATATCTAAGGAGGTCAACAGTTTCCATGTAGGTTCCAACTAGAGCCACCATCAAAGCCTCTTTTAATTGATAGTGTGATGAGTAGCGCTCATAAGTGGTGAAACAATAACGATGAGAACAATAAGTACATCAGCCATGTTGAGTCATGGATCGAAGAAGAATGTAGCAGTGCAGGGGATGCATGGAATTCCATTGTAACTCTTTTGCATGATGATTCTTATCCCATTGCAGGATCTTTCTGAGTCATGAAAGAGTTATCAACATATGCTTACTACAAGTTTGACATTTCACACTTCTTCTTAGCAACCAAGAACAAAGGTAAAACCCAAGGTAATGATGAATTTATCTGTTGGTTGCATTGGTTATATGGTTTTACTTGACATATGTTGTTTCCTTGATTAGAATCGGTAGGATGATAGATAAAATTTTGGTGTGTTAATGTTAGTTGAAATTTTGACTTGTTGGAATAAGATTTGTCATGAGCATTAGTTTAGATTTGTATTTCAGTTTTTCACTTCAGCATTTATATTTCATAGGTTAGGTTGCATTTTTTCTTTGTTTTGTTTTTTCTTTATTACAAGGGATAAGACTTCATGTCTTACTCCCTCTCCTAGCATTTGATGTTTTCTTTGAGATTGTTTCATGTCTACAGATAAATATTCTAGGGTTATCACATCCTCTCAAGAAGAGCACATGTTCCGCAGTTGGAGCTAGTTGTTACCTCTCCAGGAGGTACCCTAGAGTTTTTCATTTGGCTACACCATTGTAAGACCAAGGATGCAAGTTAAGGCCATGTAAACCATAGTGGATGACTTTTGTAGTGGACTTCCAGACTTAGTCCAATCATGATCAGTCCCCTTATGTCCTCATCTCACTATCTCTCGTCTTGGATAGGATTGGAGATCATGGCACATATCTGTTGGGACACATGATTGTATGGAGCCACAGGCCCTATGTAGGGGTAATTGCAATTTATGGGGCCACCTAGTCCGGTCCATGCCATGCACACATATGTATTCCCATGTGGTTATTTTTCTATAGAGTCTATAGGAATACCTTGGCCATCGTGCACTATCATTTTTTTCTCAACATGGCAGTCTCACAAAGTTTTCATCATTGAACGTCTTTTGAGGCAGTGGTCCCTAGAAGCAAAAATACAACATGGGTTCAAAATGAGCAGAAAAAAATCACAAGTAAAACTCATATTGCAAAATTGTGATTGATGAAATATCAAGAGAGTTTTCATCATTGCACATATTTTGAGGCAGTTCACGGATCCCGAAGCAGTGGTCCCCGGAGGAAAACATACAACATGGGTTCAAAATGATAAAAAAAAAACCACGAGCAAAACTCATATTGCAGAAATTTTATTGATGGAATCTTGAGGGAGATATTGCCTCCCAAAGAAAAATTGTCCTGCTCCTAAAAAATCGTTGGGAATTTATTCCAAAGTCAAATAGTCAAAGGAATGAGACATTGGGGTTCGATTTCCTTGGGAAAATATTTGACAAGTCAAAGATGCTCTTTCTTCAAAGAAAATTAATGAGTTTGTTCACTAAATGACCAAATCATCCTCTTTGGGACAAATCATAACTACTCATTAATTGATTTGACAAGTCAAACTAGACCTTAAGGAAGAATAGTCAAGGTGGACAAAATATAGCAATTATGCTCATTTCTCAAGGGGATATTGTCCCTAAGTTTATTTCCTCTGCCAAATCAATTGGTCAAGCATTCTAAAAATGGAATTTATCCCATTTTGACCATGAAGTGATGTAATAAAAAAATATTGTGAAGTGGTTTAGCTTTCAACCAATTATGGATGTGCAAACAAAGAATATTATTTTAATGAGGGAGTTAGAAACTATTCATTACTAATTTTGTTATATAAGGCTAGCTACACCTCTCATTTTTTGTTGTTTAAACTTTGTGAGATTATAATGTCATTTTCAAGAACTCAATTCTTTTGTGTCACTATGGATTATATATTGTAATGTTTGTTTCTCTTGGTCTTGGATATTTTTAATTGTGCTTTGGCAGGGGTTCCTTGGGAAAATTGCAAAATATAATTAATCGATCCATTGAGGGGCTACATAGTTATGTGGAAGAGAGAAAGATAAGACTTTGTCTCCTTACTCTATTTGTAGGATCTAAGGGTAATACACCCAAGTTGTTGGACCAACTCCTTTGGGTGTAGCTTCAACCAAGTGGTATATTATATTTTCGACCCTAGTTGATTGGTTGTCTTGGAGACCATCCTATAGAGGAGCTCTCCTACCAAGATCTAAAGAGGAGCCCATATGTTGATAAATTTCTAACATTTGGAGTGATAGTGCTTCCACTCTAAACCCAATGGTCTAGAAATCTATCTAGCCAATCTTAAGCTCCTGGGGTCATAATCGCACAAACTCAGAGACATATTAAGGTAAGAGGTAAAGGTAAGGAAGTATCTCAATTTCTTCAACCATTTTACTTAAAAATATTTTCAATCGTCTTTTATTATAAAAATACAAAAAAAAATCATACCCTAGTTGCGTTATTAATTTTTATATTTTGTAAGCTAGTAGATCTTTGGGTTTTTTCCACTTGGGATGTTCTCTACCCCAAGATACATATTCCCTTGAGTTTTATTCTTCATTAAACATCTATTACAAGGGTTTAATTGAAAAAAAGTGTGCATATATGCATTATAACAACAAGCAAAATCTTCAGATCTACACTTTGTCAACATATTAAAATGGTGCATTTTGTAAGTTTTATCTTCATAAACCCTTCTATTTTAATTCAAGATATGATTTACACAATATATATTTGTTTCTTTTGCCATTAAAGAGCATAACTACAACCCAGCAAATGATTTTATTGGTTGTAACAAATTTTGGTTCTTAAACCTAGGGGGATTTGAACCCCAATTCTATAAAAGTAGTTTTGAGCTTGCTGGAAATTAATTTTACAGTAGATATGAAGGTTCTTGGGCTTAAAAAACACTTATACTTTGTTTTCCTACCCTTCTTACCCACAGATCTAGTGATCTAGTGCATTTTGGCACTTGTGGGAGACCTCAAATGGCCATTTTCCTTGTTGTTTTATGCGTTTTACTTTGTTTTGCAAGTCTGAAAGAATAGGACAGCGATAAAATCACTCATTTCCAGCCACTTTGGTCAAAGTGATCACATAGTAAGTCATCTGAAAAGTGGCAAGAACATTTCCCCTCTCTCTTGTACTTCATTTTATCATTTTTCTTGGAGAGTAAGGGTAAGTTAGCTTGTTGTTCGATCATTTTACTTTCTCTAGTATATTTTATTTCAGAAAGCTATTTAAATATTTAAATCCTACCTTCACCTAGTGTACTCTTTTAGGAACTGGTATTAATACTCTTGTGGTGAAGTGTTAATTTTAGGGAAGCCTCATAAAGCCTCTCAACGTAGATGTTTGGCTTGAACAGGAAAATGATAGGTGTTGTGGTGACATTGTGATCCAGATTTTATGAAATGAATACAAATTATTAAAATATGCTTAACACGAAATAACAGAGATACAATAAAACTAGTTTTCTATTCAATAAGGAAATAAGCGGAAACTATAAAATGAAGTGGAAAACAAACTTGTTGGAATAGTGACGGCTTATCTCTGAGAAGAGATGTGACGGTTGCTCTCATTCACAAGAAGATGATTACAATGAGGCTCTGAAGGAATTTTTACAATAAACATGAATGTCAAAAACCCTATACATCCAAAAACCTAACCCTAGGAGATGAAGCGCCAAAAGTCATGTGGGCCTCGTTTGAGTAAGTTAGTACATCAACTTCCCGGGGTCGTAACTTTTGCATATGATCTTCATTTTAAGCACACGATATCCCGTTGGAAAGGTCTATTCGAGGACTACACATTTTTCCAATATTTATCAGAGATTTCATTTTAGTGTGGTGAGCCCTAAAAACGTTGTTTAGAGCCTCAAAACAACCCCACAAGTCAGGGACCCGAAAACTAGGAAAAAACTGTCAAACTGAAAATTTGTCAAAATGAACCAGTTGGAATAGGTGGGAGGCCACCGAAATCCATATGGATCAATCCTCCCCCCTTAGGAAGCAATGGTCTCCATTTTTTTGAGTTCCCCCATCATATGAGGAAATATCTGTTGAATTTGGCCCAGGGTGAGCCACTTGCCTTGGTGTAGGAGCTGCCCTGCTTTGACGACTCGATAAAGCTGGATCATTTACTATCGGGTGCCCTTGATCTGTGTGTCCACAATATGATCAATAGATGCATGCTACATGTAGTCAGGGTTGATCTTTGTTGGTTTCAACTGCTCTGCTATCTCTGAGGTGTCCAATAACGGTGGGAAATATGGCCAAAGGAGAGCCACGTAGAATACTGGGTGTAGGCCAAGGAAAGGGGGAATGTTGAGCACAAAAGAATTGTCACCCACAGCCCTGGTGATGGTGTATGGTCCATACCGGAGTGGGAGAAGCTTTCAATGGGGCTTGTTATCGCACAGTTTGTATTTAGGATAATAGATGGATTAAAAGAGGTCAAACTGGCATAATTGAACCAATCCCACTCACTGTCACCTCAATGGGAAGGTTATTTCTATTTAGGGAGGTGAAGCCCAGGGGAGACATCCCTGGTGACCTAGGGTTTTGAGAAGGAAAAAGGATTAAAAGCTCAAAGATAAATTCCCCCTCACAAATCACCACCTGATCAAAAGGTCCAGCTTATAGCCAATAAAGGTAACCAGAAGTAATAACCAATAAGATCACTTGTCCGGGACAAAGCAACAATAAAACTATATGTGCAAGCTTGTTTTATGGTTAGTACTTCATATAATCAATGACCTTTCCGATAATAAGCAATTGAGTAATAGAATTTGGTGAAGTAAATCAACGATTGTATAATAGCAATGACTACAATATTACTTCTCAATAAATGATTAAATAACTTGGCATTCAATGCAACAAAATCAACACGTCATAGATAATGCCTTAACCAACCATTCAATTACTTTAAAAGTGAAACGAAAGTTGCACAAAGGTGTTTATAGCATAATAAGATAACGGAAGCACTAGTGTTAGTGGAATTAGTCTAGGTTAGGGTTAGTAAAGGTTAGGGTTTGTTCAAATTGTTGGAAGTTTGTAGGATCAAGTTACTCAACACATGTGGCCTTAGATCAGTGTGTTTCTAGGGTATATGAAGTCAAAAGGAGGACGCAAAAGCTAAAGGATCAAATGATAAAGGTAGAACTAAGGACGAGAGAGTTAAACATTCAAGTGTTGCTATGGCAAGGCCTCAAGGATGAAACCCTAGGGGAGAGAGGCTCACTTTGGTGTAGGGGAACTAGGCCTCAATGCTCTCTCCTCCTTCCTTAGCCTAATGGCAATGGCTAGCTTAAATAATGATTGATAAGAGGTAAGACAAGAGAGTTTTTAAGAAATGTGTTGCTAAATTAAGGATTTACTAGGAAAACCCTAGGGAAAATCGGCTCACCAAAGTGTAGGGGAACTAGGCTTTGGTGTGTTTTCTCCTTCTTATCTCAACAAATAGGAAAAACAGCTAGCAAGAAGAAGAAGGATGGAGTGTTGTTATGGCAAGGCTCTATCCTCTTCAACTAATAGCTTAAAACCGTGGTAGGGACATGAGACAAATACCTTCAATGTGTGCTTGTTGCCTAGGGTTAATTCAGTAAGTTATAATAATAAATGAAAGAAAAACAATAATACAACCATTCAATCAATACGTTTTGCAGAAATTCACTTACATTTAGCCAAGAAATCAAGTAGCAAACCCTAGTTGTAACACCTTCCACCAAGATAAATACCAAAAATGCCAATATAAGTCCAAAAAGTATTCCTTCAACAAGTGTGTCTCACAATTTCAGCCAATCACCCCAAAAATGGCGCAAATTTAAAACCTCACTAATGAGTGAGTGAGAGATGATCCAAAAATGAAGGTGAAAACCCTCAATTTATACAGTACAATGACCTAAATTTACTTTTTAGGTCATGAAAAGTCCAACAAGGCCAAAATACTAAAATCATATTGTTTTACATTAAATGTCTTAAAATAAAACCATAATCAAGCAAAAGAGAGACATCAGCCCCTCTCTAGGGTAACGTTAGCCCCTTCTAGGGAAAATGCAGCCTCCAGGAGCAAAATGTTAGCCCCCCTTGGGCTTCTCCAAGCTGCCAGACGTGTCAAACTTCCCTGTCTATTTGCCAAAGCATCCATGAAGAAAGGATGATGTCATGGATCTCATGGATGACGTCTTAGGCCTTTCAAGGCCAACATTCCACTGAAAAGGGGACAACCCCCCTAGGTTAAGCTCTATCGAGGTGCCTCTGCAAGACGTCCTCCTTCTCTCCTATGAAAACCCCTATGTCATTTATTTTCCCTCCGTTGGGGTCTCAGCATCCACTGGGTGGGCTCTTCAGCCCCATGGAGGTCTAAACTGATCATCTCCCCATGTGTACCTGTCCAACATGGTACCTGTCCGTCGAGTATGATCCTGCACATCAACAGCTACGCCCTCCAGGGGCTCATAAGTCACAGGGATCATAGAAATGTCAATCACATCTCATCATCAATATTATTAAACATGTGCATAAAAACCCTATTATCCCATTTAAAATATCAAAGACATTATACAAGCCTGCAATACAAGTTTGGGGAAAGTGACAGGGCGTCCTATTGGGCTAGTGTCCACTGGAAAAGGAAAGTTCCCAGAAAAGACTTCATCTAAGCCATGCAAGTGGGTGATGTGGATAAGGGATGTCCTGACAATGGGTGCAGTGGAAGTAGGGGAATGCAAAGTTTTAACTTTTACCTATGGGTGTCTTTGTAGAAGGCGAGCTGCACCTATCCTGGATGCAATTTTTTCCAAGCCCAATTCATGCCTTTTATTCTTTATTCTTATTTTTTTTTCTTCAAGAAGCTAATCAAGGGACTGTTACACATTATTTTCATCACCCTTATGACCATTAATGATGTAAACCTATCCTTTGTCTTTAGAAGGATCAATAACCTGAATTCCTGAAGAAATAAGGGAGAAGAACTTTCCCTGAGAGAAGAAGTTGTATTTTCCTTTGTAAAAACCCTATTAAGGAGGATTTCCGCAGGCTTCTCTATATGCAAGGTGCGGAAATGCTTGATTTATGCACCTTTCTCTATAACTAGGGTGCAGAGTTTACGCAGGCTGAACTATAGCTAGGGTGCGGAAATTCCTGTACGTGGGAAAAATGAGCATCTTATCGATGCTTCTAGAAGGAGAAGCTTATATGGTGAGGTGGCCTCCATACGGTTTGGATCTTACTCACTTTCATGATTTAGTGGGATCATCCTAACCTCCTCACCTTATCCTCTCCAGCTTATAAAAGGAGACGAGCTCTCATGGAGAAGATTAGTTAGCTTGAGCTTGGCTTGGGATTAAGCTTTTGGTGTTAGTTGGATTTGGATTTGAGATTGTTAGCTTGGTTATATTGGCTCTGAGCTTTGCTTTGTCAAGATAGATTGTGAGTAGATATCAAATCCATGGTCTCAGAATCCTTGGAGCAAGAATTGTGTGGGAATCAAGGAACTGTTGGAAGGAACCTGACAACATCAAGGCATCTGGTTGTATCTTTCTTGCATATTCTTTAATACAGGTATACTTTTTTTTCCTATATGAATGTTATTTGTTCATATTGTATGATTTATTGATCATGTACATAGTTTCATATCAAATAGGATCAGTTATTCTTGTTTTCGTTGGCTTGTGTTTATTTGCAGATATTTCTCCATAAACCTCACGACGGAGCTTGGATTGCATTGATGAAGTCGGATCTTTGATATTTAAAAGGTATGTTCTAGATCCATTTCTCATTTGATAATCGAATCTAAGGAAAGAGTAGCATATTGTCTTGTTTTGTTCTAGTTTCGTAGTGAAGCTAGGGGGGATTGATTTGTGTTCGCACTTAACAATTATCCCGATAAAAAAATTGGCAACTCCACTGGAGAACGTATTGTTTTCCTAGTTTTACTTGTTTTCTTGCTTTGATTTTTTGGGTTCTGGTCTATGAGTCTGTGGGGGATCCATCCAGACTCTTTGGATCTAAAATTTCATTGAGACTCTCTGTCTTCTTTCCAATTTTCTTTTGTTTACAGGCATTTCCGCACGGTATTCTATATGCATCCTGCGGAAACCTTTGCTCTTTGCACCCTTACTGTTTAGACCAGTGCATACTTTCCGCACCCTGCCCATTGCTAGCCTGCAAAAACTGTTTATTTCCGCACTGTAACCTATTGTTTGCCTGCGACGGTGTCTGTAGAATTTTTTGGATTGGGTGCTTTTGTCTTCTGATGCCCAGTTTTGTTTTGATCACCTGGGATGAACTTTTGGAGCCTGTATTTGATTGTTTATATTCTGATTGACAGATTTTGAGCTACTTTTAGCCATCTTTATTTGATTTTGAAATATTTGGTCTCTTGTTTTGAGTGTCTTTCAATTACAAAACATTGTTTTTTCTTTATAATTGTTTGGTGAAAGAAATTCTTCTTCTTTTATGGAATAATTCATGATTAAAAGAGAAAATTTGTTTGGGTTGCTTTGTTTTATAGAGAGTTGTTATTGCTTTTAACTATCTTTAAAACAAAAAAAAATTATTTCTTGTTTTTCATTAGATTGGGGGCATCCTTACATTTGAAGTAGTGAAATTGCATGGTTTTTGGATTTTTTGGTCTTGAATTCTGAAAAAATTTCCCCCACATGGCCGAGGGGGGGAAAGAATCGTGTATTGGTGTACAGTCTATTTTTCTCATTTCTTGAGAATCTTGATATTGATGAGTTTAATAAAATTTTGGGACATTGTGCATATGGGAATGATAAACGTTTTCTCCTTCTCGTAATATAGCTTTCATCGAAGTGAAATATTTGCATTCTTATTTCTCTGTATTGTTTAGAGTCGGTCAAAACATCATCTAGTCCATGCCATTTTCCTCTTGAGTAACAACAGCCTTAAAATAAAACGCTTATAAAAATTGATTAGACATTTTTGTATTTTCTGGTAGAAAACCTACATTAGATTAGTTGTAGTGCTTTGGAATATGTGTGAAAGATAACTTTCCAAAGCTACAAACAAACATAAAATCTTGAGTTAGGGAGCGGTGAAATCCACTTGCTACATTTTTTCCTAGGAAGCCCTTCTAACACAAGGTTCAATCACGAGGTCGCATTAAGAATAGCAGAGTTACTCACCATGCTTTGTTGGTCTTGGTGTAGATATTGCGTGTATTATGGGGGTTGCTTGAAGGTATACCCACAATGATGAGTGGAATCCTTTCGAGTTGATTTCGAGCTAGATACCTTGCATTTGCGTGTGGATTGGACTGTCGACTATTTCCCCAGGCATCACTATAGTAATTGGTAACCTTAGTGGCCTATCTCTTTAGGTTCTTTACACAAGGTGACTGTGGAGGGGAAAGTCTTCACGGTACCTGGAATCGACATTGGCCAAACTCACTCGAACTCCTTAGAGGGTATACCCATGATAATGTGTGGGAGCTTGCACCAGGGTGTAATTATGTTAAGCAGGTCGTCAACGTAACTTTTCCACCCTCTCTATCTCAACCCCTTCTTACATTGTTCGCGCGACGTTGGATTTCATCACCAACTAGTGCGTTCATTATAAGAAGGTTTTGTTTGCTTGTTTACTTCCTAGATTTTTAACGTGTTGTTTGCTCTCCCTAGAAGAATCTAGGTTGGATCTTTATTTCATGGCATCATTTCCCAAAATGACCAATGAGGGAACCTCTTTGCCAGGGGAACCTTTTTTTTTTTCCTTCTTACGGAAATATTGGTCCTCCTCACATCGCTACTTTGAGCCTTCCAGGTCTCACAATTGGAGTACTAGTATGGTTGTTTTCCACTCAGGTAATCCCGAATGCAGCTAGTGCTTCTATTGTAAACACTTTCCCTCAAGAACATCAACCTCATGTTGATCCTTCATCTTCTTCACCAGTAAGATCTTCTTCACCTTCTTCACTTGCAAGGTCTTCTTCCGTTTCATCTTCTTCACCGAGTGAAAGCTCTGAAGCTAGTAACCCGGTGGATAAGAAGAAGAAGAAAAGGAAGATTAAGAAGAAGAAAAATAAGAAAGGGTCTAAACTTCCAACCACTGTTGGACATGTTGGAAAACCACCAGTTACTGACAATCATACTGGGAGTGTTGATGATGCCTGTTATCCCTGATATCTAGGGATAACTAGGAGATCATGTCTCGAGGCCCACATGGTCCTAGACATGGAGT